>PVIJ01012966.1:0-47139 GCA_004024925.1 Scalopus aquaticus | reverse complement strand
CCTAAAATCAGGAACAAGACAAGGATGTCCACTCTCACCATTGCTTTTCAATATAACACTTGAAGTCCTAGCGAGAGCAATAAGACAGGAGAAAGACATACAAGGAATCCAAATAGGGAAAGAAGAAATTAAACTGTCACTATTTGCAGACGATATGATTATATACATAGAGAATCCCAAAAACTCCATAGAAAACCTATTCAAAACTATAGACCAATTCAGTAACGTAGCAGGACACAAAATCAATGCACAAAAATCAGTAGCCTTTCTATATGCAAACACTCAGTCTGAAGAAGAAGAAATTAAAAGAATTATCCCCTTCAAAATCGAAACCAAAAAAATCAAATACCTGGGAATAAACCTAACAAAAGAGGTAAAGGACTTATACAAAGAAAACTACAAAATGCTGTTAAAAGAAATAAAGGAAGACACAAAAAGATGGAAAGACATTCCCTGCTCATGGATTGGAAGAATCAACATCATCAAAATGGCCATCCTACCAAAAGCAATCTACAGATTCAATGCGATTCCGATAAAAATCTCAATGACATTCTTACTTTACTACAAAGTCATAATAATTAAAACAGCTTGGTACTGGAGCAAAAACAGACACATGGACCAATGGAACCGAATAGAAAACCCAGAAATAAAACCACATATTTATGGACAACTAATCTTCGACAAAGGAGCAAAGAATATGCAATGGAACAAGATTAGTTTGTTCAATAAATGATGTTGGGAGAACTGGACTGCTACATGCAAAAAAATGAAGCTAGACCACTACCTCACACCATGCACAAAAACCAACTCAAAATGGATAAAAGACCTGGAGATAAGACCTCAAACCATAAAGTTTATAGAAGAAAAAAATAGGCAAAACTCTACATGACATACTTCTCAGCAAAATCTTTAAAACCACTTCCCCCATAGTGAAGGAAGTAAAAGAAAAGATAAACAGCTGGGACTACATCAAACTAAAAAGCTTCTGTACAGCAAAAGAGACAATAATTAAAACAAACAGACGCCCTACTAATTGGGAGAAGATCTTTGCACACAACACAATCGATAAAAGGACTGATAACAAAAATCTACAAAGAGCTCACACAACTCAACAAAAACAAAGTCAACAATCCAGTCAAAAAATGGGCAGAAGAGCTAAAAAGACACGTCTCCAAAGAAGAAAAGCAAATGGCCAACAGGTACATGAAAAAATGTTCAACATCACTTATAATCAGGGAAATGCAAATTAAAACCACAATGAGATACCACCTCATGCCAGTGAGAATGGCGTACATTAATAAAACAAGCAACAACAAATGTTGGCGAGGATGTGGAGAAAAAGGAACTCTCCTACACTGCTGGTGGGAATGCAAATTGATCCAACCACTATGGAAAGCTGTATGGCGTTTCCTCAAACTGCTGGAAATGGAACTTCCATATGACCCAGCAATACCACTACTGGGAACATACCCAAAAGACACAAAAACACTGATCTGAAAGGATACATGCACCCGCATGTTTATTGCAGCACTGTTTACAATAGCTAAGGTATGGAAACAACCCAAATGCCCAAAGATAGATGACTGGATCAAGAAGATGTGGTACATATATACATATACACAATGGAGTACTATTCAGTATTCAAAAAAGACACACACATGCAATTCGCAGCAACATGGATGGACCTAGAGGGGATCATGATCAGTGAAATAAGCCAGAAAGAAATAGAAAATTATAGAATGGTTTCACTTATAACAGGAATATAGGGGAGCCAAATAAGAAAGCGACATTCAGCAGGGAAGGAGGGGAGGGGGAGGGCTCAAGAGGGGGGAAGAGGGGAGCACGGAGGACTATGGTGATGGCTCCACGGGTGAACAGGTGGTGGGTAACTTACGGGGAACACACAATAATGTAAAAGATACGAATAACAAAAATAAATATCTATTATACTTAAAAAAAACACAAAGAAATTTTCATCACCTTTTATGGAAAAAAAAGAAAAATATTAACAACATAATGCTAGATTTATAATATATGTAGATGTAAACTACATAACGATAACAGTATAAAGATGGAAGGCAGAAATGGAAGCACACTACTGTAAAGTTCTTATGTTATCTGTGGTGGTACAATATCACTTGAATGTAGACTGTGATAAGCTGAAATTGTACACCAGAAACCCTAAAGTAACCACTAACATAGCAAATTAAAAATAATAAAACAAAAGAGATAATGTGAAATAGGTGAAAATAACCCAAAAGAATGCAGATAAAGGGAATGAAGAGGTGGGACAAATAGAAAACAAATGCCATATTTAAAAATCTAACCTGATAGATCAATAATCCCATTAAATGTAAATGATCTAAACACCCCAATGAAAAAAAGACTGTCAAAGTGGATTACAAAGCCCCAATTATATACTATCTATAAGAAATACATTATAGTTACACACACACACAAACACACGCACTATATATATATAAGTACAATGTATACATGTGTACACTATATTATATACAATATACATATATATTATATAAACACACAGGTTACAAACAGAAGGACTGAAAAGGTATATCATTCTAACACTAATCAAAAGAAAACTGAAATGGCTATTTTAGTCAAAATAGATTTCAGAGCAAGTATTAGGATTTCTTTATCTGGCAATGATAAAGGGATCAATTAAAGAAGGGGATGTAACAATCTTAAACATTTATGCAGCTAATAAGAGTTTATAAATACAAGAAGCAAAGTTATAGATCAGGCAAGGGAAATATACAAATCCACAATTACAGTGGCGATATTAGTATCTCTTAATAATTGATAAATCAAGTAGACAGCAAACCAGTAAAAAGAAGATTTTGAACAACACTATCAACCAAGGTGGCCTAATTCAAGTAAACAAACCAGTGAACTAGAAAAGAGGAAGGTACTTAACACTCCACCCAATAACAGCAGAATATACATGCTTCAAGTGCACGTGGGATTTCAAGATAGATCATATTCTAGGTCATTAAAACGTCAATACTTTTAGTAAGAGTCAAAGAAACATATTCTGACCACAATGGAATTAAGAGAAATCAATAAATGAGTGATATCTGGACCCCTGCCCCTCAAATATGTAGAAACTAAGCAACACACTTCTAAATAGTCCATAGATGGACCCACTGCAAGAAATGTGATTAGAAAGCATTTTGATCTGAATAAAATTAAAACAATGACCAAAAATCTGTAGGATGCAGCTATAACTGTATATACTATTGTGATTATCTTTGAAAAATGCCTACTTCTAATTTTGGGTAGTTGTTAGGTGATTACTTGGTCCAAGTTGAGAAGTATTTCAGAAAGTTAAACTGAATCTCTGAGAGCAAAAGTGGGTATAAAGTCATGGCAGCATCTGGCACTGAAACCCTGGCTCCATCATTTACTGGCTGTTGACCTCGGGCACATTACTTAACCTCTCTGGACCTCTTTATCATCTTTAAAGGGGTGATAATACCTTACTTATCAGATTGTTGTGGGGACTGCAAAACAGAGTCCTTTTCTCCACCCCATCAAACTCCAACCAAGATCAGGTTTGTTTTATCACAATGCTTCTGAATTGAACCAGTCCCAGGCCCTGTTTCTCCAGAGACCAACAGCAAAAGCTGGTCCTGGGGTGTCAGTGCTGAAAGTTCAATCTTGTTCTCACCTAAGACTTCTAGGGTGCTGTCCTCGCAGGGGCCAGAACTGGTTCTCAGGTCAGCCAAATGGTATTTTAGGGACCTATACAAATGTCCAGGATTCTGCTGGGAAGGGTCTGGGATCTCTCTTTTTTTTTTGGCCTGGGATCTTTCTAAGGAGTTTATAATCAATCTTTTTGTCTCTTCTATCCATTACTGGTAATATTTCTGAAGGTCAGCCCTAGAAATTCCAATCTTCTCTATTTGGGAATTTATTATCTATAAAGATCATAGAATTGATTTTTTTTCCAGCCTAATATTTCATGTGAACTTTAATTCTTATTAAAATGTTAATGTTCACACCTTAATGTTCTTTCCACATCTAAGTACACTCTCTCTTAGGGTACAGTGCAGCTCCACAGGAACTGTTTCCCTCAAACCGCTGGTCATCCATCTGTATTACTGGGCCCCTCTCTGGGTTTTGTTTTTGTGCTGCTCCCCCAAACTAGAGGACTATTTATGGTCTCCTTGATATCTGCATGTCTCAAGCTTATTTACTTTGGAGTCATCTTGTTAAATCTATCTTCTGTGCCCCCATGTATGGTACAGCACTGAGTGATTCCATTTTAGTAGGTTTCAGATAGGTCTTCTGGTTGCTGTAATCTAAGCTTTGATCATTCTGCACCAGGACCATAGCAACAGCCTTTCTGCTGGCCTCTCCACTAGGTCCTACTGTCATCACAGCAAAAAAACCTTCTTACTCTTTCATTTTGAACATAGCAATGATTTTTAAATTCTATTTAAACCAAATGGTTTAAGAGTTAAGTTTTCACTGCTGACCCCTCATCGAATGGCCTCCATGTTTCAACACTCTGGATGCAGGCTCACCAATACAGACAACTCCTTTCTCTCGTGACTGCATAATCTCCAGTCTCAGGCTTTTTACCAACACACCTTTTAGTTCTTATGAACATGGAGTCTATGTGAGCAGTTTCATTTCTTATTCACTGTGAACCTCTCTATGCCTCAAGCTTCACAAACAAGGAAAGACAATAACAGCACCAACAACAGTACAAACTAGCCTTACAGGTTGTTGCAAGGATTAAATGAGGTATCGGCACCACCAACATCAGGCACACAGAAAACACTCATGAAGCATCAGCTACTGCTGCTCTCCTACAATTACTATATTGCCTCCTAGTAACAGGCCCAGGAGCTGGCACATAGTAGGTGGCTCATAAGTTGAATCAAGGAGCAGATACTCATTCTTACTCCTAAAATTATTAAAACTAATGAAAGGCGTAAGTTTTAATCTGGGAATTTGACCTACCTTTAAATCTGGGTTGGTTGCAAATTTCTGTCCAATTAAAGCTGCATTTCCTCCTACATAGTGCTGTAAGAGAATTCAAGGTTTTAGACAGTATTTTAGCACAAGTATGTTACCCAAGTTTACCACTTTCTTCATTTACTGATTTATTTGTAGTCTATTTTTCCCCCCAAAAAAAAATGTTAAGGTGACTTTACATCAAGGACACACAGATGAAGATAATAATAGGCCAATAGTCACTAATTTATAAGGTGAAAAAAACAAACTGTGAAAATGAGTATAATTGCCTGAACCCAAAGATCATGTTTGGTTTTGAGCTTCTGGGCAGCCAGAATAGATAAGAGAGAAATGAGAAGCGTGGGCCAGTCTTCCACAGTACAATCCTTATAAAATGAGTATGTAACTGTGTTGCTCTCCTCCTGAGACTCACTGAGGAACTACTATAATGAACGAAACCACTCTTCTGAGGCACACAGGCCTTCATTTGCCCTTGACTCTCCTTTCAATCTTCATCTTTTGCCTTCCCTGCTCCAGGTAGGCCTTCCTCTGTGTCTCGGGGCCTTCAGCACACTCTTGTTCTTTTGACTAGGATGCATGCCTCTTCTCAGACCTTGGTAAAACCCTGCCCACTTCTCAATAGTCAGCTGCAGTGCCACCTCTGCTGTAATGCCTTCTGTTCCCTTCCTCCTGCCCAGAGGATTATAGGTCCCTTGACTCCTACACTCTAAATGAGCCCCTAGAACCTCTTGTTCACTTGGGCTATTACCTTCAGGGTACACGACTAGCTTCTTCAGGGTAGAAACTATCTCAATACAACAAAAGCTCAGTAAATGTTTTGAGAAAGAAACACACTGATCTGTTAGAACACACCAAGAATTTCCTGGGAATAAATTCTAAAAGTAATGGGTCCTAGTAATGGACAATATTTTCTCCTAAACAGCCCATCTCTTAGCTGAGAACCTTGCAGGGCAGAGCAGGGATTCAACTGGTATTCTATGTTGCTGACTAAGGATGGAGTCACATGTTTTGGAAACCAGACTAATAGGAGAAAGGATGTTCTACTGTGAAAACTGAGAAGCCAAATCAAGGGTATTGTCTGGTGGAATGGTACTACCTCACCTTCCTAGTCCTTAGCCCCATCCAGAGGCACAGACTACAACAATTCACTCTAGATGCTGAACAACACTTTCACCCCAAGGTTATGTCAACTTCTGGATCAGGGAGGGATAGTAATAACTTCCTATAGATTCGAAACTTCCTGTATATCTGCTGAATTGTGCCCTAATTACTTTATTTAGTTAAATTATGATAAGAACTTATTAAAAATCTCAGGGGAAAATACCGAGACTTTACAAAATGGATTTTAAGTTTTCATATTAACAGTTACACACTGCTGTTTATCAGCCAACCTGCCTTCTACTGTAAGGGAGTCTGAAAAGGCACCAAATGAAGTGTCACTGTAGTGGAAGGTAAGTATCACATTTTAACTTTCACAATGTTAAGAAATAACTCAGATGGTCAAAAATCTAGATAAAGTCTCTAGAAATTCTGTTGCTGTTGCATCATGAAACAAAAGGCAGGGTAGAAAAGAACAGAAATCAATAGGTGATAGAAGAGAAATCAACAGGTAGAAGAGAACAGAAATCATTAGGTGGTTTAAATACAACTGTCATGTCAGAACTACTGGGAATCTTAAAAGAGATCAGCATCTCACTACTCAGCTCAGCAGTCAAAATGATTGTAACTTAAATTTTAACAGCTTGCTGCTTTGGAAACTCAGCCAGGTTAAGCCTGTGCTCATTTCTAGCGTTCAAATGGGCAGCCTCAAAGAAAAAAAAAACTTTGAAGGGTGGCCTGTGAAAGGTACCAATTAAAATGGCATTAAAAGCTTCCCCAGTGAAAACCACACCCAGACTGGGGTGACCAGGCAAAAGAAGATTTTAGATGAGTAAGAAGAATGGAGGCAAGGGGTGGTGGTGAAGAAATGTTTAAATAAACAACCAAAACTTCTTTTCATGGGGCATGAGGGTACTTGCAGCAGCAGGTGTGCCAAGTGAGGGCAGGAGCCCTGGCAGGTATCTGTTTCTAGTGCGGCCTGTTATTCAGGGTGGTCAGATCTCTGGACCTTGCTGGCCCAGGGCTTTGTGATCACCAGGTGGGCATGGACACACCACCCTTCCCCCCAATATTCTCTCCATCTCTGACAGGTGGTCAGAGATGCTCACTAGTGGCCCTCAAAACAAGGTCCTTGGACCAACAGCATGAATATAAATGAGTAGGAAATTTGTTGGAAAGATAAATTATTGGGTGCCAACCCACATCAACAGAATCACTGGGAGCAGGAATGTTTTTTAAAAAAACCCTTCACAAAATTCTGGTGCATGCTCAGGTCTGTGATGACTACAACTTGGGATGATTTTGTTTCCTTCCCTCTCGCAAGCCTGGGAACATTTGAGCCCTCCTGGAGACATTTTCAGCTGTCACAGCTAGGGATGAAGGAGTGCCACTCATCTAGCATGCAGGCACAGAGATGATGCCCAACACCTCACAATGTGTGGGACAGTCCTCCCAACAAAGAATTATCCATGCCAAAACATCAATACTGCTGACATTGAGAAACCTTCTCTGGACAGCTTATTAAGAGCAGAGGTAAGAACCCAGTTCCCTCTTTCTCAGGAAAAGACTAAAACCAGCTCTCTGTGGTTTTGAGCTTATTTTCCTGTTCAAAGGACTCAGCTAGATTAAGATCATGGTAAGTCACCACAATAAAAACAATACTCAAATGAGTTAGGAAGATACTTTCCTACCTCAAACTTGGGTAATATGAAAAGCAAACAACTTAGTGGATGAAACAGAACCAAAATTTTTGGTAAAAATGTTTTTTAAGAGTTGACTGAATTGAAGCAGTAGGGTTCATGGAAGATCAGATACAGTTTTACAAGGGAAGACAACGTAGTACTGGACCCTCCTTCTGGTGCAAATTGGAGGACAAAGTTGCTGGGTTGCTTCTAGGAACAAAGACGTTATCTTCCCCCAGCCAATGGCAACCTTTAAGCCAACAGACCTGAGCTCCTGGGAACTCCGAAGCCGCCAGGGCAATGTCGTAGAAGGCTTCCTTATCGCTGAAGAAGCGCTCCGCAGCTGCTCCCTTCCCCATGAAGTGAATGAAGGCCTCTTCCAGATGGGTCCTTGAATGCAGAACGGTGTGGTCTTTCCCATTCCCAGGACTCAGGCCAAGGGCCTGCAAGAGCTTCACCCCTGAGAGCACGACATCCACACAGGCATTGACTCTGGAGAGAAGGTGGAAAGAGATGGTATGAAGGAAAGCACTAGGGCAGCTGCTCTGCATTTATTGGCAGGGAAATGTTTCAGAGAGCTGTATTCAAACAGTAAACCAGATGCAGCTGATCTGAAACCTGAACTGGAAAACAGCTTGTAGAAGAAGGAAGATTACTTTATCTGAAACAACAGTTTGGCAAACTTTTACTAGTTACAAAGAGGTGCTCAATGTTTCAGAATGCAGCTTTGCTGAGAGCACAAATGTAAGGTTTCCGAGAAAAGGCCAAACTGTCTGGATTCATACTGGTTGTGTGACTTGGGCACGGCACTTTAATTTCTGTGTCTCAGTTTCCTCATCTGTAAAAGGATATGAGTACTTAACTCATAGAGCTGTTGTGAAGAGTAAACAAGTTAATATGCTTAGGAACACTGCTTGGTGCAGAGTAAGCAAAATAAAATTTTCAGTCAAAAGATAAGTACCACATACCTTCCTTCCAAAGACACACAAGGGTGTTGGTAAGATACACTAAGTACCTAAAAGTGTTGAAATACTCCCAGCTTAAGAACTGGGTGGTGCCTTAAAGACTGGGGCACACCTGTGGCCTTGTAACAACTTATCAGTTGGTAGGTGTTCATGGGACCGATCTGTGAACTTTATAGGGCAGGTAAGAAGCCAGTGCTCCATACTTGGATGGAAATTATAAAGTACTGTGGTGGACTGGTATGGTCTTCTTAGGTGTGCATGAAAAAGTTCTGACTTCTGTGTTCAGTGTCTCTTGGCTTAAATCCATCCCTTGAAAGAGAAGAGTCAAATAATGAGGGTAGCCAGAAGGTGTCTTCCTGCGATTGCTGCTGCCTCTGCCTGTTGGGGAGGTCATTCTTGATAGGAAGGTAGGATGGCCACGTAGGTGGCTCCAGCCTCAGAAGAGCAAGGCTCACAGCAGGCCAACAGAGACAGCTCCTGGTGATCAGGGGGGCTGGGCTTTTGGGTTAATGCAGAGCAGTTTTGAAAACAGAAGGTAAAAAATAAATGAAGAGGTCCCAAGGGGTTGGATTTTAGTGCATGACTTATTAGCTATTCAGTGGATGATGCGTTTCCCTTCTGGTCTCCTTCAAAAATCTTGTGGTCCCAAAAATATTGTAACAGCAAATCTAACACGGGAAATGAGACTGGGGTAAAGGAGAGGAATTTCATTTTTTATAAGACACACGTCTAAATTTTACAAGCATGTATTACTTTTATAGTTTTTGAAAGAACAAATTGTAAAGGGCTCAAGTGTAGGCCAGATAGATATTGTCAAATTACTCAAGGAAGGCTGACAAGGGCAAGGGAAAGACAATTCCTTGTCAAGGCACAACTGACTGCATCCTTATATGGATCCCAGGTTTTTGAAAAGTTTTTTGGATACTGGACGGCATTTAAATTCTTTTCAAATCAAAGACACACAAATAGGCAGGCCTCAGAGATATTGCAGGTTTGGTTTCAGACCACCGCATAAAAGCAAGTGTCACAACAAAGGAAAACACAAATGTCTTAGTTTCCCGGTGCATAAAAAATTATGTTTACACTATACTGTAGTCTATTAAGTGTGCAGTAGCATTATGTCTAAAAAAATGTGACAGAGACATGAAGTGAGCATGTGAGGCTGGAAAAAACAGGCCTAATAGACTTGTTCAAGGCAGAGTTGCCATAAATCTTCAATCTATAAAAAAAATGCAGGATCTCCAACATGCAATAAAGAGAAGTGCCATAAAACAAGGTCTGCCTGTATTTACTCTGGCCAACTGGAAAGGCATAATCTTCGAGTTGCTATGCCTTTCACCACATAAACACATTGATGAGTATGGGGCAGATGCTTAAAAAAATGTTAAAAACACATGCTGTTCACAGTTCTGCATAGTAAATCCAACACACCTGGTCCAATTCCACTCCCTTATTCCTCCTGAACACAACACTGGATGTCTGAAGGGTAGAAATCTCAGTAGGAAACCTGGTATCTTGGACTCTCAGACTCCGATAGGTTCCCAAGCTTCACAGAGTGAGAGTTTGGATATCTAGGGAAACCATTCCCACCAAAGAGCCCCATCTAGAAAATGTATCCCACTGGATTTAGGGCTTGATTCTGGTTAGCAAGAAGTTCAGATGCTGAGGGAACTCATATCTGGAAATGACTTTAATAACTGCATTGCCTCTATTCTAGTTCTGCTGAGACCTTAGAGTTTGATTCTTTTAAGATGAGAATGGGAGAAGTGTGCAAAAATTACAAAAAACAAAACTAAAGGAACAGTCAGCACATTTTGCAACGAAGATGAAATTGAAAAGAACTAATTTTGAGTTAAAAAATAAAGCTATTAGGAATATTTTACAACACTCATCATTTATGTCAGATATCATAAATATGCCACAAAAGAACTAATTTTGAGTTAAAAAATAAAGCTATGTCTAGAAATATTTTACAACACTCACCATTCATGTCATAAATATTACCTCAATTCAATAATTTCCCAAAATATAAACTAGCACATTACCTTAGTGCTGTACTATCAGTGGAAATAAAGACTGGCAGAAAAAGAACCAGAAGGCAAAATTATGCTGATTTGATGCACAGGCCAAATTTCACACTTCCTTAAGAAATGAATAAAAGATTACAATATGATTTTGGCGACAACATAGACAATATAAATGGAAAGTAAAACAGAAGTCTCAGAGTATGAGAGACTTTGGGGGGGGGCGGGAAAGTGGTACAGTTCCCTCTTTTAGACTCTAAGTTCCTTAAGGGCAAGAAATGAATTTTAACTTCCTTCTGCTTCATCATTTATGTTTCCTAAAGTTCTTTCTAGCTTTAATGCTGTACCTGAGATACTATGAGGTCTACTCACAATGACTACAAGATACAGAACTGTCAAAGAGAGAAATACAAAAGGGCCAGGAGAGTGGTGCCCGGCTAAACCTAGGCCGGTGCTCTGAACAGCGAAGGAAGGCTGGTGTTTATGAAGTGCCACCTGTTAGGCAGATTTTGCAAATAAATGTCATCAATTTGCACAATTCTGTAAGATGGGGAAGTAGCAGTCATCACTGCTTTTAGATGAGAGATGTGAGACTGGGCGCTAATATGCCAAAGCCCAGGACTAGGGGAGCCTGAATTCAAAACCAGACTGACCCGCTATGCAGGGAGCACATACAAGCAAAGATGTGGAAGAAGGGAATGATCTTGTGTACAGACACAAAAGATCACTGATCTAGTTAGAATGAACAGTTTAAACAGTGAAGAGCAAGACAGGTTTGTTTTAAAGGTCAGGGTGAAGTTAGGTATGGGAGAATAAGCGCTAGGATGTGGGGTTTTTATCACTCACCAGGGGGGTGGCACGTGTTTTGGAAGGATGTAGTGGGCTTGTCACTTACCATCTTCTTAAAATGCTTCTGATCCCTTTTTTCCACTAGTCCCTTATATGCCTCCCAGTCTCTCAGAATCCAGCTCTTGCTATTTCCCTCCCCTTCTTGTTCTCTTTCTGGGTGATGCTATTCAGTCTCTGGCCTCAAACCTAATTGCTGATATCTCCAAAGTCTGCAATCATGCGCCTCAAAATGCTCCAAAACTCTAGCCTTTGGTTGTCAGCAGCTGATAGCTCAGCTTTCTCTAAAGTCCCACAAAATGTATATTTTTCTTCCTCTGAAATCAAACTGATAAACTTTCTATACAGACTTCTTCTCTTTTCTTGATTTCTCTTCAGGGCAACAATGTGGCATGAACACGGAGCCAGGAATAAGCTAAAATTGTACTTCTGGCACTGACAGCTGGGTGATCTTAGGTAAATCAATGTCTACTTATCTGTGAAAGCTGAGCGTATCTGTATCTGCTAAAAGATACCCAATACTAAAAACCTATTATTTTTGACAGCCTTTAACACATCCAACCTGTTACCTCAACTCTTCCGCACGACTACCACAGGTTCTTTTTTCCCTTCACCCAGACCATCAATGGCCTTTTAACTAGTGTCAGGGTTTCAAGACTCTCCTCCTCATGAACCACATTAAATTGTTTGGAGCCAAAGCACCACACCCCAGGTGAGATTCTGGCATGAGTACCATATTTCCTCCACCTAGCCTTAGCACACCACATTCTTTACACTGGGAATCTCCTTGAGTAATAAGAAATGTTACTAATGGATGGATGTCTGTTACCCACAGAAATAATGTGAAGCAAACAGGTGAGAACTGCTGCTCAAAATCCACCTTTCACATTCCCACCAGCTACTTCCAGCAAAGAACTGGGCATCATTTAACTGCTTATAAACCTCATGGCTTTCTCATTTGCTACCATGACATAAAAGCCCTTCTCAGCATTGTCCTTGACATCTTTCTACTACAAGGTCCCTGCCCAAAATAGGGCCAACTTGCTGTTCCCTAACAAACCATGTACTTTTTCATATTTGGTTCTCCCCTACTTTCATATAGAGAATTCCCATTTTATCTCCAGGGTCTGTCCCACACAAGTCACTGGAGCAGATTATATTTTCTAAGATGGTCACAACAAGATGCCCCATTTTGTTATGGCTCCCAAGCATATGATACTTTTCACAATGTGATGACAATCCTTCCACCGGCTCTTCCCCCTACCCTTAAAATCAGCTGGACCTGTGAATGCAGCAATAAGGTTAGGTAATACAAGCATCAAGCTTTGGCCTGGTCTTCTTGGGACATTCCCTATCCTATCTCAGTCACCCTGCTGTAAGGGAATACTCATAGGGGTTCTGCAGAACGTCCAGTTGAGGTTGTAGCTGACAACTGCAATCATCCTTCAGGAAGATTTCAGGACTGGCCATCAACTGCATAAGTGAGAAGTGCCTAACCAAGCCCTCTCAGAGTCACAACAGGATAATAAAATGATCGTTATTTTAAGCTACTATGTTTTGGGGTGATTTGTGATGTAGCAATCAGAAACGGACCACCACCTTCTTGGAGCTTTGAAATTTTCTGAAACTTCATCCTGGGAAGAAATAATAATCCCTCCTTGGGATGTCTCTCCTAAATTTTTATGTTTAAGCCTTACCCAAATGTGACTGTATTTGAAGACAGAGACTATTTTAGGAGATAACTGTGGTTAAATGAGGACGTAATCCAATAGAATTAGTGTCCATACACGAGGAGGAGAGGCCAGGAGTGTGTATGCACAAAGGCCATGTGAGGCCACAGGTAGAAGACAGCTGTTTGCAAATCATGAAGAGAGGGGTCTCAGAAACCAATCCTGCCAGCACCTTGGTCTTGGATGATCATCTTCAAAACTGTGAGAAAATAAATTTCTGCTGTCTAATAACCCATCTGTGGTATTTTATTATGGCCCCCCAAGCAGACTAATACACTAATGAAAACATGTGTTTCCAACAAATGAGGCAGAAACGTTGCCTCACCCACCTCGGTGTCCTCAGAACAGTGCAGACCTGACATATCAGGTCTCTGATGTCCTTGATACTTGTTGACTGAGTGTGCAAAATACCAGGGAAGACAATTAAGAAGTTGCTAAGTGGTGAAAGGCCTGAGCTTGAAATTAATAGTAAAAGGAGATACACATCAGAAGAAATAATAAATACGTTAACTGATATAAAAGTACTAGCTAACCTTTGAGTGCTGTTTAAAGCAGATACCATGCTAGATGACATGGATTATTTAACTCTTCAGGATAACCCTGTTCTACCTTACTCCTGACCACAACACTCAGATTAGTAGAGTTCGTGGTAAAGGGCCGCTTTTGTTTGGTGCCTTAGAGGTGATGGCAAGGCAGTAGGTCGAACTGAGTAAGGGACTACAATTAGACTAGAGGGAATAATTACATTCCCAGCGAGGAATACAAAAAGAGGCACTGTGATTTGGAAGAACCTTAAATATGCAATGTCACTGAAGTGAGGGGAAGAAAAGACTTATAAGCAGGGAATGTTTAACGCAGAGAAGGCTTCAGAGTTCAAAATGCAGTTGAAGGGGGGAGGGAGCAGCAGAGTTTGAGAAAGCAACAAATCACACAGTTGAAACTAATACAATATTATGTCAATTATATCTCATTAACACCCCTCCCCCCACAAACAAGTCTGCAGTGAACTTTGAGAGCAATTTCAGACGGGGTGGGGGGTTTTCAAACTATGACATTAAGGAAGGAGAAACAAGGCGTTAAAAAATAAAATTCGGTAGCTAAAGGCTTCAAGAAGTTCAGACTCAGGAGAGTGGTCTTTGCAGAAGGGCCATTAACAGAGGAGTGGGAGGAGCTGAAACTGGAAAGGCGGCTTGAAAGCGAAGGTGTCAGGCTGAGCAGGGATTTCTGCCGAGTTGAAGAGAAGCGCCGAGCAGCTACCCTAGAGGAAAAAGCAGTCTGGGAGTCCTACAGCCGAGACCCACGGGACTCATCCCAGACGTCTGACGCGTCTCGCCGAAAAGACAGTGTGGACACCAGGGGCCTCTGGGAACCCGGGTTTCCGCGGGTAGTCTGCCTCGCCGCTCCCAAACCTCTCGACCTCCACCAAGGCGGCCCTCGAAATGGCCGAGACGCAGGCCCCACAGACACTCACCCCACAGCCACGCGGCGCCAGCGCCGGGCTGGCCGCACGATAAGCGCATCCCAGGCGGCCGCCAACCGGCTCTCGGGGGAGCCAGGTCCGGGGGACACCGGCCCCAGCTGCAGCGAACTCCACAGAGAACGAAGCGCCGAACCCGGCAGCTGCGGCTCCAGCAAGAAGACGCAGCCAACGGCCAGCGCCAGAAAGCCCGCGTACGCGGAGCCGCGCCACAGCGCCATGGGGACTGAGGCGCGACAGCAGCGCCGTTCAGCTCCCTCCCCGGCTACCGCACTTCCGGGCTCGGCGCGGCGACGTCGCCACTCGCGCGAAGACGTCACGCCGGCGCGCCCTAGATCCTCCCCTCGGGGGTGGGACGACAGAGGTGGAGGTGCTGGGGCGCCCTCTGCGGGCGCCCTCTGCCTGCGTCCAAATCCTGGCACTTGGGGGCGCGGTTCTTCCGTCCTGAAGGACGTGGCACAAAGGCCGTAATGCCCGCCAGGGAGCTGTACCCCATCCAGGAACTCCAACCGTACCGAAAATAGAAGGGCGAAGATACGTTTGCTTTCTCAGTAAGACGAAACGGACGGTTTATGAAACAGCGGACAAACCTCACATTGCTGTTTGAGCGGTAGGTGTCCCCGTGTGAGCTGCGCTTGCAGGTCCTCGGAGGGGCACGAATCATACTCCCCTTCTTCTAATCCGACCCTCCTCCCGCGTGTCCATCCTCTGTCGTTTATTAAACTCATCTTTTTTGAGATCCAGAGGTCGACGCTTCCCGGAGGAATCAGCTCAGAGGCCAGCAGCGCTGCAGCGAGCTCTTGAAGCTAGCGGGCCAGAGGGATTCGGCTGCCCCTTTGGAGCGTGCGGAGAGGAGACCGTCTGCTGCTCAGAATAAGCACAGACTGAGGAAAGCCCGCAGTGATCGTCCTTGCGGGATGAGATTCAATCCTAAAGATAGCCCTTTTGGGGGCGTTGTACCCTTTAACAAGCCCAGAAAATTGCACAAATATACACAATCTATCCAGTAGAAGGAGATTATGAGCCTGGATTAAGAAACCCTGGTTTCTCCTATTCTCCCTTGATAAGATTTAAACAAAGGCAGGTCCTATCTTCCATATAGTGACCCTTTTATGTGTGAGCCTACCTTGCGAGCCAGTGAAGCTAAGCTTGCCTCCAGCTCTTAGCTGCCACCATGCCCAGCCTAATCTTGTTCCTTGGACCGCTTCCATTTTTCCAGTTCTACTGACTCCTGACCTTGGCTCTGTGTTCGATTTTCCACCCTGCCACTGACCTTTGGATTTGGCAGGGAAACCTTATTTCCCCAGCTTTGATCTTGGGCATTAATTCAGTTTCCTTCCTTCCAGTCATATCTCATCAGTACTTCCCCATCTCGGTCATCTACCCTCCCCTGGCTCACCCCACCCAACTTGCCTGACCATACCATTCTCTTCAAAGGAATGTTCACACCGGAAGAGATTTGGCTGCTCTGTTAAAGAAACAAGGACCTGTTGAGATCTGTGTGGAGCCATGAAGCTCTCTTCACAGAATTGCTGTCCTTTCTCCCTCCTGAGGGAGATATGTCAGTCAGTTCCCAGAGATATGGTTTTTTCATGGCTCCCAGTGGATGTTTCCCTATCACCCCAGAGGGGACTGAAGCAGCTCCTAACTCAAAAGCAGCAAATCTACTTACTGGCCAAAGACCACTTCTGTCTACTGAAAATCCACACTAAGAGTCAAGAGTTCCTAGCTAGTTGGTTTTGGTTGTGCTAGCTCATAGAATGAAGGTCAGATTGGGCCAGTTAAATATATTTCCAAAGTGAAGTTCTGGGGCAGCAGAGGAAGCTGAACTGTGGGAAGCCCTTGGAGCTGACAGGCTAGATAGAAGAGATGTGGAGAGAAAAGCCATGTAGGGCCTTCTGGGTCCCGGGAGAGCTGCTGAACTGTCAGTACTTACACCTAATTCTTCTGCTCTTTCTAGGCATGCCAGAGCTCCTCCTCCACCCTAGTTTTATTGAGATATAATTGACATATTACATTGTGTAAGTTTATAATGTACAATATAATGATTTTACAGTGTATGTCATGATTCCCACAAACTGAATTAACATCCATCACCTCACAGTTGCCATTTTTTCCTTGTCATGAGAACTTTGAAAATCTATGCTCTTAGCAACTTTCAAATATATAATACTAGAACTTTTGATTTAGCCATAGAGGCAAAACAACAGCAATTTAAGCAAAATGGATGTTTACTTCTGGTGTAAAAGTCCAAATGGGGTGCTGACATTTATGGCTACGGTAGCAAGCATGACCCTGTCCAGTCCTTATAGAGGCTGCTATGGAGCTCCTGCTGTTTGGTTATTCAGAGTGGGTTGCCTTGTGGGTGATGGTTGTGCTGGACAAGAAACCCAGAGCCAATCTCAATTCCTGCAGAGAACTAAAGAGGCATGAACTGCAGAAAGGGAAGAACACAGAGAACACAGTTGCCAGGCATGGTGGTGCCTCATGTGGCTTCCGGTCACACACAGTCCTAGTGGCCTTAATTGCTTCTCACTCCTCTCCAGGGGCTCAGAGGCAGACATTCAGCTCTCTTGGTCCTACAGTCCCTCTTGAAATACTTCCTTAAAGAAAATTAGTTGTTGCAGATTCTGGTCATCTATCTGTTTAGAATCTGGAATGCTTTGCAAGCCAATTGTTTTTCTAGAAGTTGAATTTCTGGGAGCAATTATACAAAACAGTTCTGAATGGGCAGCTGTGGCTCTCTTGCCTCCACTGAACAAAGAGAAAGAGCTAGGCATGCCAAAAGATGCCTCCCCCCCACCCCCCCAAATTGCTTCCAGACATAGCCTTTACTATTGGTTCTCCTTTCTTGGACTGGGGTGGGGGGAGGGGAGGAGGTGGAGGGAAGGAAAGCAATTCAGTTCCAGAAACTTCAGAGGCAAGTGGAGGCTCCAGGTGTCCTCCAAGCTCCTGGCCCCTGATTTGGACAGCCGAGGAGCAGATCCCATATTTATACTAGGAATTAGCAGAGTCCTGTCAGTTCCCAAGTTACCTAAGGCTTTGGCTTTAACACAAATACTAGTCAACACCACCCATGTGATCTGAAGGGTTTTAAGGAGTAAGTTTATTCCCACATTGAAACAGAAACTAAAGTGGGACCAATTGGTCCTTAATGTAAGTTGGGCTAATCAACATTCCCCCAGCTCCAGGCCTTCAGGTTTCATCCAAGTTGCCCTCTGAAGTATGCACTGTATGGAGGCCTTTGCTGATGCCAGGGTCACAGCCAACCACAGGCTGCAATCAAAGGACAGGGTTAGGCTACAATCAAAGGCCAGAGGCAGAGCACAGCTTTGAAGGTTATCGACAAGTTCAAGGAGACACAAGAGTGGGAATAAAGAATCCCAGGATCCTGAAAGAGAAAGCTTTGTGTCTGATGTTACAGATTGGGCAATCACACATCCTCCTTCCTAATCTGCTTTCAGGAGGGTTTTAGAAGAGTTAGAAGGATGGATTGCCAAATGGGGTGAAGCAGGGTGTTAAAGGCATGTGAGGTAGGTGACAAGAATGTCAGCAGCAAGCAGTGAGAACATGACATTAATAGGACTTCCTACACAGTTTGGGGGCAGAGACCTCTTAGCTTATGAGGGTGATCCTGGATATACATGTTAGACCAGATGAAAGTGTCAAGCATGGGAAGTGAGAGGAAGAACTATTTGGCTTCTGTCTGGCACCACCTATGAGCTTCACTGGGCAAATGAGTAGGGGGCAAGGTGAACCATGGGCCTGGTTACAGAGCTCTCTTGGACGCTCAGGCTTCCTGGGACATGGCTATCACACTGCCTGTGCACAGCGTTTTTGTACTCACGCACTCTCCTGCTTCCTGCCTAAACCAGTTCTATGTTAGATCCTGAAAACTTTGTCTGTTATCTGGAATATTTGCAATGTACATTTGGAAAGAAATGCAAAATTTGCCTTGCAACTGCATTTTGCTCTTGATTCAAGAACCCCAACCGTACTAGAACCACATAGCCTGAGTTGTTTTCCAAACTAAAATGAAGGAAAAATAAATAGAAGCAAAACGTCCAACTGGAATTGCAGGCTGTGCTGTTCTAGAAGCTGGCAGGGGTCCAGTTTTGATCATTCATTCATTTATTCACATGTCTGTCTGTCCATTCGTCCGTCCATCCATTGCTCTGCCATGCCTAGGGTGACAGCTCAAAGAAAGGGGTATGACATGACAAAACTGGAAAGGAGAGGTGGTGAATGCTGGTTGCAAGACAATCAACAGTGTCTATTTTAATGGAAAGAATGTGAAATTTGGTGACTAGTTTTTTTTAAAGATTTATTTATTTATGCATACAAGAAATGGGATATAGGCCAGAGGAGTGGGGTGTGTGTGTGAGAGAGATTTGCCAGAGACAGAGTAGGGAGCAGAACAAGCAGATGTACTGAAATACACTGCTGAGGGGAGCAGTGGGTGAGACAGGGAGGTCTGCTGGGCCATGTGGGACGCTCCCTGGCTGGGGAGAACTATCAGAACTCTCATGGTGCAGTGGCTCCAATGGCTCCATAGCGCTGAGACCCAACCTCTTGTGCCACCAGGGAGTCCCTGATGACTAGTTTTAAATCTCTATTTCTGCCATTCACTATGTGTGTAACTCTAGCAAGTCATTTGATCCTTCTGTCCTTCAGTTTCCTTATCTACTAAATACTTCCTACTCTACTGCATGGTTGTGGGAAGTAAAGTTACCTTAAAAGAAACTTGCACTATGTCTGCTACATGTTGACACAAGTCAAAACACATTCTCCCATCACTGGCTCTCAGGTTGGCTCCTGAGAACTATGTTTAATTTTCTTCTCTGCTCTGCTGGTCTAGCTCTCACTATAAAGGGGACAGACACTTCTGCATAGATCACTGTGCAGTGCTTTTTGCTGCTCCACATCTATATAATATTCCACTAAATGAAAATGCTAAGATTTATTTATTCATTTTACTATAAATTGGAATTTTCCCATTTTTTTGCTGTTATATACAATATTACTGTACAATGTTATGTGCACACTGCTGATAGTCATGCACAGAGGGTGTAAGTGAAATATCTGGGTCGCATGCTACACCTGTCCTCAACTTAACTAATCATGTCATTAACTAGATAAATATCAGCTACCTTTCCAAAGTGGCATGTCAGCATGCCCCCGGCAGGCAACGGGAGTGCTCCTGTTGCTTCACAGAGACACCCACACATTCATAAAATCTTGCCATTCTGTGGGATGTGTAGTGGTGTCTCATTATGGTTTTGACAGTTAGTTGCAAATATCTCATCTTCCACCCATCATTTGTCTTTTCATTTTCTCTATATTATGCGTAGTGAACAAAATTCTTCATTTTAATGTAGTTCATAGTTTGTTCCTTTTTATTGATGCTTTTTCCTTTATCATTAGGGCTTTTTATTACTTGTCCCCCCAGAACTCTTTCTGGGGCATGAAGATAGTTTCCTGTTCTACCTTCTCAGAGCTATATTGTTTTGCATTTCATGTTTATGTGTTTAGTCCATCTTGAAATTGATTTCTGTGAATGGTGGGAGGAATCCTTATAACCACTTAACCCAATGCCTTTTATGTGGCCATTTCTCAGTGACTTTATTCCCACCTCTAATATCAAGTGTCTGTATATGAATCTGTTTGGGGGTCCTTTACTCTGTTCAATTAGTCTATCTGTTTATTCCCCTATCAGAACCTCAGATAGAACCCCTATCTGAACTATCTTGATATCTGATAATGTTGATTTTCTTTACCTTATTTTTCAAGAGTGTCTTGGTTCACCTTGGTCTTCGGTTATCCCATATACATTTTCAAATCAACTCATCAAAAAAAAAAAAACCAATTAGGATTTTGCTGTTTCCTTTTGGGGAGCATTGGAATCTTTACAATATTTAGTTGTCCAATCTAGGACTATGGTATATCCCTTCATTTATTTACATAACCTAAATGTCTGACAATAACCTATTAAGCTTTTATAGGTAGAGGCTTTGCACAACTTCAGAATGCTTTATTTCTAGGCACTTAAAATTTGTAATAACTTCATTGATGTAAAACTGACATATAATAAACTATGCAATATGTAAAGGGTACAATTTGACAAGTTTAACTCATTTAACAATCAAATTTAACAATGTGATAGAATAATAATTATGCACACATACATGTACATATACAACACAAAGTAATAAACATATATGTCACCCAAAAAGATTCCTCATGTCCCTTTATAATCCTTGCCTTCCACCCTCCCTCCCCAAACACTTCCCCTACCCCTTACTCTATTGTGGGAATCCTTGATCTACTTCCTATCACTATAGGTCAGTTTTCACTTCCCAGAATTACATGTAAATGAACTGGTACTGTGCATAGGCCTTTTGATCTGACTTCTTTTGTAGTGTGTAGCAATATTTAATGACTTAAAAAAAACTTACTTTTAAAATAGTTATAGATTCACAGGAAGTTGCAAAAATAGCACAGAGAGATCCCCTGTATGCTTTACCTGATTTCTCTCCTTGAGCTTTGCATGTTCTCCTACTTCCTGTTATTCATATCTCTGCTCAAATGCAATTTGTCCCTGACCAACCAATATAATATAATCAGTCCATAAGTCTCCATCAATTCTCCCTCTTTTATTTTCTGCCTAAAATATATTAATATCTGATTTTTCTCATCTTCTTATTTATTTTTTATTGTGATCTCACCCTACTGGAGTATGAATTCCACGGGAACAAGGACATAGTCTGTTCCAGTCAGTGCCTGGCACTTAAATAATTGCTGACTAATAAAAATAATGAATCTTCCAGCAACCACATAATATGGATATTGTTCTCGCTGCTTTACAGATGGGGAACTGGACTGGGAAGGATTAAGTGACTTGCCCAAAAACCACAGTTTCTGTTAGTGGTGGTAGGGATATTTGGTGCTAAAATTCCAACCTCTGATTTCTAAAGACACACCGTGCTTCCTTTTTCAAAAAAATTCAGGGCAGACTGTAAACGGTTTCATCTATCTCTTTCTATGGCAGTGACCAGTTTTTATACCACAGACTCAGACTATAATGGCCAGGCCAGGGGTGGGTAACACCCCAAGTAGCCCTTAACAACATCAGCAAGGCCTTTCTTCCCAGAAAGAACAAGCTACATTTTCCCCATTCCCATTCATGTATGGTTTTTAAAAATTAATTAATACTTCTAGCAATTTCTAAATCTTTCTTTAAAGGGATATTTCAGCTCATTACAGTTTATTGCAAACAGATTTCTTTATACAAGTCAGTCCTGATGTTGAAACTATAATAATACATGTTTTTCTTAGTTTTTGGCACAATTTACTATTTTGAACAATAGAGAATAACTTTTTAAACAAAAACTGGATGCTAGTTCACTGGGAAAATATTATAACGAATATATTTTATTTGCACACCAAAAATATGAATATCTTTTCTTAAGGCTATACTAACAAAAAATTTCCAAAAAGATACAAGTTTAAAAAGTCATGATGAAAGTTAGCTGGGTAGTCTTAAGAAGTGAAATTAAAAACAGATTGCACTGCTTACTTTTCAGCAAATTTCACTTTGCCAAGGTTTGAAGGCAAAAACCTAACAGTTTTCAGTGTTGTCTCCTCGCCCAGGGGAAGCTGGAGGATTTGCTCCTTTCTGCCAATTTGCTTTGTCACCACTGCTCCGAGTCACAGCTGAATCCATCAACATGATGGCTTCATACAACATGATGGCTTCTCATGTGGATGGTGCACAGATTAGTACTGCAGATGCTGGTGGAGCAGATAAATTTGCTACCTCTTCACTGGAGTGTGGATTTCAGGGGTGGATCTGTGTGCTCTAGGCAATTCTCATGGGACTAGTACAAGAAAGAAACCACATGCTTCGTGCTGGTCTACTTTCTGGAACAAAAACCTTTAACATGTGGGTGTTACTCTGCCCATCACAACTTGAGTAGGTATCAAGTTGCAATTTCTCTTCCAGAATTCCTGATCGATGACCAACTGAATGATCAACCCATTGGTTCAAATTTATTGCCATTGTCATATTCTTCAGAAGGAGTAGCTCTTCGGTGACCAAGATTCCTGTGGTTGTCCTAGTGATAGCAGGCAAATGAGGCTTTAAAAGTTGCCAAAGGCAGTGCCCCAATTGCTTACCAGTCACTATCTTGGTTCTGCACCCGCACGCACAGTTGCAAGACTACTCAGGCTTAGGGGACAATAACAATGGGATTTATTTAACAAACAGGGAAAAACAAAGAATTACTAACGTCAGCATATGGCCAATTACCTTACTTAAAATAATGTCCAGTCCTTTAAATCCCAGAAAAGTAACAAAGATGGCGTCTTCTCGCCACTGCTGACGTGGAGCTCCTTTTCCAAACGATAGGCCACGATTCCAAAATGGTGTCTTGCTTCTTCTGCAGACGCACAACACTCAGACTGTAGGCCAGGTTCCAACTCAGTAGGACGACACAAAACACAACTGGAGATGCTTCTGAAACTGCTGTGGCGCCCCAGCACAGCACCAGGCCAACAACACTGCAAATAGCAACTACAGCAGCCAGATGGCTCAACAGACTGCACTCTCGCATTTTAGGAAGGCGCCCGCTTCGGGCCTCTGCCTTCTTCCTTTGGCTGCAGTAAAGACAAAACTGGGAGTAGTTTCCATTGCTCGGCTACTTGCAAAGCTTCCAAAGTCACTAAAGATTTAAAAACGTTTCTTCTTTTCCTACATTATGGCGACTGTTTCCTCTATTCCTTCAGCACGGCGACTGTCTCTTTCATTCCTACGTAATGGTGACTGACTCTCCTCCTTCAGTCCCCTCTTATTTTGCATCAGAAACCCCACCCCAAATGCAAACTTAGCAGTTGACCTGGGGCTATTCATTCTCAACAGCAAACCCCTCCCCCAGGGGGCACTACCTTTACTGGATTTTGGACTCAGCCAGGTTACACTAGGAATGGGAAAAGGAAATGCCTGTATAATCCCCTTTCCTAATTCCTTGATCCAGTTTTTTAGGTTGCTTTGTTTTCCTGGGATGGGTCAGTAGACACTGGTCCTTGTCTGCTCAAAACAAAACAAACAAACAAAAAACCACAAAAGCAATACATAATCAGCACACCCCATTTAGAAAATATAGAGTCTTAAAGTCACTCTTAATTCTTCTATTAATATACACACACACACATATACACACATATATAATACACACACTCATATGTATACATATATACATATATTACATATACACATATATACACACATATACACATATACATATATATACATATACATATATATATGTAGCTCTTAACAGTCTTGCTTTCGGATGTGCACACATGGACAATATAATGAAAATTTTGATATTTCACTAAAATTTTTTCCATCATGATTTTTCATGGTATCATAGACTACCATTTCTTTAACATACCCACAGAGAATAAGACCGTTCACAAGTTTTGGCTTTTACAAACAATGAGGGATAACAGTCTCAGAGCAAAATTTTTGCTGAGTTTCTTAATTATCTTAGGATACAGTCATACAAGTGAAACAAGTGTCCAAGGGCACTTCCAATACTGTTGTCAGATTTACCTCTAGCAAAGTTGATGGACCTGCCTTAGGTCGTAAATAGGAGCAGCGGGACATCTTGCGCACGCTTGTCTACACCGCAGCCTCTCCAGCCAGCCCGCTCCACGAGACTTGGCTCTAAGAAACCCGGCAAAGAGGGCGCTGCACTGAGCACGGCGAATCCTGGAATCTGTAGCCACACCTAAACGCTCCTGGACAAAAGAAGGGGCCTCCAGGGGGAGAGAGACTAAGGCGGGTGAGAACTGACCTTGGGTCCCAGAACCTCCGTGGATGCATCAGGTTCTGTTTTTGAGCCTTGGTTTTCTCATCTGCGTCATGGGACTGGGATTCCATAGTGATGGAGATTGAGTACACAGGGCTTTCCGGGGTGCACAGAATTGAGCTCCGCCTGCGAAAACGACCCAAAGCCTGGAGGGGACCGAGGACCTACCGCTTGGCCAGCAGCCTGGTGCTCCCCCAACTCGCCACCGCTGCCTCCCGGGCAAGCGAGCCCCGGGAATGGTTAGGAGCCCGCAGGGGGCGCCGCAAGCCCACCGCCAGAGCCGCCGCTGCACCGGGGGGTCTGCAGGGGCACCCTGGGAGGAGGGTCTCAGGCCGTGGGTCTGCAGACTGGGGCGGGGGACGGGGGCTCCACGCCGTGGGATTGCTTTTTCTCTGCAACAAAAACGCCATCAGGTTAACTGGCCGCGCTTGCAGGCCTGGGTTTCCCACCTCCCCTCCGCGCCGTCCTGGGCTCCAAATCCTTCCTTCCGGATTTTCCAACTTCAGAGTAGAGGCCTCCGCCTCCAGCGAGTCTTACAGCTCTCTACCCCGACGCGGGACTAGGCTCACTAGGTTGTGCCTAGTTCTGAGAACCCCCTTCCCACACCCGGTTGCCGCTGAAGACGCGGGCTTTGCCTTCCTTCCGGGACTGAGCCCCTTATCGAGGAACCCCTGCGCCACTTTGCCTGGCGCTGCGTGGTTTTAAATGAGAGAGCCACCTCTTCTCTCAGCATGGCAGAGGCTAGGGGCCCCTGGAAGTCACTTTGCTGCATCCCCAACCTTTTAGCTGCCAGGAACTGGAAGAGCAACGGGAGTGGAGAGTGGGGAGTGGGGGGTGGGAGGTGGGGGGCGCCGGACGGAGGAGGGGCAGGGGAAGGGAGAAGTGGTAGAAGAGGAGTTGTGGAAACAGGGAAGAGTGGCGTCCTGCAGCTGTGTGGGAGTTTACGAACCATGTCAGCAAGGCCTTTGTGCATTTATGAGTGTATCTTTGTAGGAGAGCATCTTTAAATTAACCTTATGTAGGCATGGAGCAAGTATTCAAGTCAAATGGTAAAGTATTTCAATCCTTGATACTTCATGTTACAGATAAAATAGCCAAAAATTTTGAGGACTAGGTTGGTACTTTATTTGCAACCACGGGCACCTAACCTTGGGTAATCTTTTTGTCCATCAGTCTTCATTGTCTCCACTCTGTTAAAAGAGTGATTAAAAAAAAAAAATCATGACTCATGAAACTGTAAGATGCACAGGTGTCAAAGATTTTACTTAACTCATTAATTAATGAGGAAACCAGTGATGTGTTAAAAACTGGTTCAAAGGACAGCTTATAGACCAGATAGCATTTTGGCAATCAGGAATAATGAAAGGAATTTGTTCATTGATACAAAATTAGCTTCTTCCACAGTGGAGGGGAAATCAGTTGCACCTCCACCTGACAAAGTCATTTGCACTGCTTTGGAGAGCAAGCATTTGTATAATTTTTAGTTTTCTACAACGTATAGCTTCAAAGACAATGAAAGATGAAGATTGCTATAGAATTAGAGTGGAGGCGCACACAATCACAGGATTCCATAGAGTAATGTTTCTCCCTGTTCAAAGTCATGGTTTTCTTTTTGGTAATTTGAACAATACGGTTGGGTGACATAAGGTTGGGGTTTCAAAATTTTTAGTGCTGGAACTCTTTCTAAGTGAAATCTTACAGGGAATCTTAATATATATTTTTTCCAATTCTGTTAAAATAACTTCTTCTACACTCAATACACACTCATTGTAAAAATGTCAGACAGAATAGTAAGTGAAAATGTAGTCTCCTTTTTCTTTTTGTCCCCCTTTCTCCCTCTGCCATTTCTATACCAAAGCTAGTTTCTTTCACACCTTGTAGAAACCGTCAATGCATATGGAGACATACATACTTAGAATCACAAATGCGGTAAAAACTACTTTTCTCCTGGTACTTTACTTTTTCAACTAAAACGTGTGTGGACATCCATACATGTCAGAACATAGAGACCACCTTTTTTTAAATAACCGACTAGTATTTCATGGCATTGATGCCCTTAACTTGCTTGGCCAATTTTCTATTAATGGATATTTTTCACTTGTTTCCAGTTTTCTGGTATTATAAATAAATGCTGCAGTGAACTTCCTTAATCAGTATTTTTGTGTGGAGTTAAATATGTATAAAATTTAATGAGTGGAGTCACTGGGTTTAATATTTTGTCATATGTTCCAATTACCTTCCCCAGAAGTTGTGATCATTTACTTTTTCTGCCAAATAGCTTATCTTACATCCCTACCGACATTCGGTATTATCAAACTTTTAAATCTTTGCCAATCTGATAGAGAGAAATGGCACCTCATAATTTCAGTGTACTTTTCTGCAATTATCTCTAGTAGTTAAAATCTTCCCTTTGGTGGAAAATTGCTTCGTTATTTGTGTGACTTCCCTCTACAGAACAACTCCTACGAAAATAGTTTGAAAACCCTTATGCTAGATTGATTGTCTGGGCTCTCATATTCCAGGAGGCAGGCTTTGGTTCTGCTTTGTGTCATGTGGAGCCTGTGTGTGTGTGTCTGCGTGCCAGTGTGCTCACGTCAGTCAGTGTTCGTGTCTCCCTGGCTATGGGGACACACTGCACATGGAAGTGCAGGATGCCAGGGGGTGATAGGCAACCCTGCACTCTGTCTTTATGTACTCTGCTTCTCTGGGCTCTGCTCCCTTCTCTCTACAGAACTATCAACTTGCCTGAGGGCCCAGTGAAGGCACCCCAGTTTGACTTTAGCTCCTTTCAGCTAAAGAGGTCATTGCTGCCTTTACCAGTGACTCAGTTTCCCAAGAATCAACCATTTCCCCAGTATCACTGGTGAAGAGAAAACAGCCACCAGAAGGCCTGTTTGCAGGACTGAAGTAATGACTTATAATTCTCTGTTATTACATGCTCCATTATGCGGGAAGTGGCTGGAAGCTCAATCTCTGTCCACTGGCTGTTCCAGCAGTGTGTCTGGAAGAAAGAGCAGGAACTCAGGAGGGACATGTACTTGGGCTCCAATCTCAGCTCTTACCAGTGGTGTGTCCAAGGCTCACGCCTTGATTTCTCTGAGTGTCATGCCCTCATCTGTAAATTGGGGTTAATAGTGCCCACCTTACAAAATCTTTATGAGGATTAAATGAAATAATGTATGTAATGGATATTAATAAGTGCCTCAGCCAACACTTCCCTAAGAGTGATATTTTGATAATCACGCCTTTGAGGTTTGCAAAGAACATCCCCAAACATCAGAAGCAGAGCCCTTCTTCCTTTGGTGTGCTGTTCAGTAGCACTCTGGCACCTCTTTTGCAAGAATGGCAAGATCAGGGCCTGCCTTTTGTGCTGCTTGCTGCTGTGCTCTTTCCATCCTAGCCATACTGCTCTTCGCGCCTGTGTTTGCTCATCAGCCAGGCACTCAGCCTGGAGTGCTGCCCCCAACCCTCCCACTCCCCCTTGGCAAATGTCTATTTCTACCTTAAGACGTTTCAGGGTAAAAGATACATTATTTAGTCTGGCACAGCTGACTTTTTGTCTAGAATAGAGTTAAAGTAAACTCCTGTGTTATCATATATAGAAATAAAATTTCAAATGGATTAAGGGCCTAAAATGTGAAAAAAAGGTATTAAAAATCTGGCAAGATGAATCACAATGCCACACTAGCATATACCCAGCAGAATGGCTAAAATGAAAAAGTCAGGTGATACTGAGTGTTGGGGTAAAAATAGAGCAACTGGATGTCACTTACATTACTGGGGAGAGAGTAATTGGTACAACCACTTTGGAAAACTGGTGGTCGCTACAAAAGAGGAACATATACCTGCACCATGACCCTGAAATTACACTCTTGGATGTATATTTTTTTATTTTATATATATTTTAACATTCTTTTTTTTTTAAAGATTTATTTATTTATACATACAAGCTGGGGTACAGGCCAGAGGTGTGGGGTGGCGAGCGGGTTCACCAGAGACAGAGTGGGGGGCAGAACAGGCAGATCAGAAATACACTGCTGAGGGGAGCAGTGGGTGAGGCAGGAGAGGTCTGCAACACCTTGTGGGATTCTCCCAGGCCGGGCGTCGAACTCGCATCGCGCGCTGTGGACAGCTCCACAGCGCAGCGATCAACCGCTGCGTCACCAGGGAGGCCCCAGTTCCCGGATCTTATCAAGTGATGTTGAACATTTTTTCATGTACCTGTTGGCCATTTGCATTTCCTCTTTGGAGAAGTGTCTTTTTAGCTCTTATGCCCATTTTTTAAAAAATATTTTTATTGTTATTTCTATCTTTTACATTTTGTATTCCTCTTGGGTAACCCACCACCAATTCACCAGTGATCCATCTCTGTGGTCCCTTGTGTCCTTTTTACTCCATTTTGTGCCCTTATCCTCCCCTCCCCGCCCTCCCACCGGCTGAGTGTCTCTCTCCTGTTTGTTTTCCCTATAGTCCTGTTATAAGTGAAACCATTCGATATTTTTCTCTTTCTTTCTGGCTTATTTCACTGAGTATGATCCCCTCTAATTCCATCCATGTCGCTGCAAATTGCATGTGTTTATTTTCTTTGAATGCTGAATATTATTCCATTGTATATATGTACCACATCTTCTTGATCCAATCATCTATTTTTGGACGTCTGGGTTGCTTCCTTAGCTTTGCTATTGTGAACAGTGCCGCAATGAACATACGGGTGCATGTATCCTTTTGGATTATTGTTTTTGTGTCCTTTGGGTAGATTCCCAAAAGTGGCATTGCTGGGTTGTATGGAAGCTCCATGTTTAGCAGTTTGATGAGGCCATACAGCTTTCCATAGTGATTGGACCAGTTTGCATTCCCACCAGCAGTGTAGAAGGGTTCCTTTTTCTCCACATCCTTTCCAGCATTTGTTGTTGCCTGTATTTTTGATGTGTGCCATCCTCACAGGTGTGAGGTGGTATCTCATTGTGGTTTTGATTTGCATTTCCTTGATTATAAGTGATGTTGAACATTTTTTCATGTACCTGTTGGCCATTTACTCTTCTTCTTTGGAGAAGTGTCTTTTTAGCTCTTCTGCCCATTTTTTGACTGTGTTATTGGCTTTGTTTTTGTTGAGTTGTGTGAGTTCTTGGCAGATTTTTGTGATCAGTCCTTTATTGGATGTATTGTGTGCAAAGATCTTTTCCCAGTTGGTAGGGGTCTGTTAGTTTTGGTTGATGTCTCTTTTGCTGTACAGAAGCTTTTTATTTTGATGTAATCCCGCCTGTTTATCTTGTCCTTCACTTCCTTCGCTTTGGGGGATGTGTTTTTCAAGATTTTGCTGAGAAGTATGTCGTGTAGAGTTTTGCCTATATTTTCTTCTATACATTTTATGGTTTCAGGTCTGATGTCCAGGTCTTTTATCCATTTTGAGTTGACTTTTGTGCAGGGTGTGAGGTAGTAGTCTAGCTTCATGTTTTTTGCATGTGGCTGTCCAGTTTTCCCAGCACCATTATTGAATACACTGTCCTTGTTCCACTGCATTTTCTTTGCTCTTTTGTCAAAGATTAGTTGTTCATAGATATGCGGCTTTAATTCTGGGTATTCTATTCAGTTCCTTTGGTCTTTGTGTCTGTTTTTGTTCCAGTACCATGCTGTTTTAATTATTATGGCTTTGTAGTATAGTTTGAAATCAGGGCGTGAAATTCCTCCGTTTTCTTTCTTTTTAGTTAGGAGGGCTTTAGCTATGCGAGGTTTTTTGTGGTTCCATATGAATTTCATCAGTAGTAGATCTATTTCTTTGAAGAATGTCATTGAGATTTTTATTGGAATAGAGTTGAATCTGTAAATTGCTTTTGGTAGGATTGCCATTTTTATAAAGTTAATCCTTCCAATCCATGAGCAAGGGATTCCTTTCCATTTTCTTGTGTCTTCTTCTATTTCTTTCAACAGTGTTTTATAGTTTTCTTTGTATAAGTCCTTTATGTCTTTTGTTAGATTTATTCCCAGATAATTGATTTTTTTGGTTTCAATTTTGAAGGGGATGGATCTCTTAATTTCTTCTTCTTCAGATTGGTGTTTGCATATAGGAAGGCTACTGACTTTTGTGCGTTGATTTTGTATCCTGCTACTTTACTGAACTGGTCTATAATTTTGAGTAGTTTTTCTATGGAGTTTTTATGGCTTTGTATATATATTATCATATCGTCTGCAAATAGAGACAGTTTAATTTCTTCTTTTCCTATTTGGATCACTTGAATGTCTTTCTCTTGTCTAATTGCTCTGACTAGGACTTCCAGTATTATATTGAAAAGTAATGGTGACAGTGGACATCCTTGCCTTGTTCCTGATCTTAGGGGAAAGGCCTTCAGCTTCTCACCGTTGAGGATAATATTGGCCGTGGGTTTGTCGTATATGGCTTTTATTATGTCGAGGTATGTTCCTTCTATCCCAAGGATTTCAAGGGATTTTATCATAAATGGGCATTGCACTTTGTCAAATGTTTTCTCAGCATCTATTGATATGATCATATGGTCTTTATTTTTCTTTTTGTTGATGTGTTGGATTACATTGATTGAATTTTGGATGTTGAACCATCCTTGTGTCCCTGGCATAAATCCCACTTGGTCGTGGTGTATTATCTTTTGGATGCATTGTTGGAGCCTATTGGCCAAGATTTTGTTAAATATTTTTGCATCAGTATTCATTAGGGAGATTGGTCTGTAGTTTTCTTTTTTTGTATTGTCTCTGTCTGGTTTTGGTATTAGAGTAATATTTGTTTCATAGATCTTATGCCCATTTTTTGTCTGAATGGTTTACCTTGCACTCTTGGATAATGCTTCAAGAGAAATGCAGACCTAAATTCACCAGAAAACATGTACAAGAATGTTCAAGATAGCACTATTTGGAATAGTTCCAAATTGGAAGTAACCTAAGTGTCCATCAATGGTAAAATAGATTAAATGTGGTATATTTATATGAAGGAATTTTGCACAGCAATGAGAATGAATGAACCACATGAATGACTCTCGCAAACATATTATTGAACTAAAGAAGCTAGACACAGAAGAGTACATATGGATGATTCATTTAAATAAAGTTTAAACTCAAGCTTATAGTGTCAGAAGTGAGGGTAAAGATTAATCTTTAGGGAGGGTAGTGACCGGAAGGAGACACCAGGGAGCGTCTGGGGTGCTGGTAGTGTTCTGTTTCTCTGTCTGGGTCCTGGTTATATGGGTGTATTCACCTTGTGAGAATTCATGAATACATAAACCATGTGACTATTTCATATGTGTGTTAAAGGTCAACAAAAATTTTGACAAGGAGGTCTCATATACTATAGGGGTTAGAAGACTCTCAACTAAGGACAGAAATGTAGACTTAAAAAATAGGTATTTTTACCTTTATATATATATATATATATATATATATATATATATATATACACACACACACACACATACACACATTTTATATATATATTTTGTCATAAAATATATATACATTTTATTTATGCATTTTGTCATAAAAATTATATACATCTATATCTATCTATATAATGTATAGATATAGATGTATAGATTATATATATAATGTATAGATATATACATTATATACATCTATATCTATACATTATATAGATAGATATAGATGTATATAATTTTTATGACAAAAGATACTGTACACAATATCAAAAGATAAGCCTTAGCTTTGGAGTAAAATATTTGTAATTCAGATCACATCAACAAAGGTTAATAGCTATAATATACAAAGATCTCTTATCAATTGATAAGACAACTCAATAGAGAAATAGACAAATGACATGAATAGGCATTTCAGAGAAGAAAAGTAATATTCAACTGTATGGAAAGAAACTGAATTCATTTGAATTCAGGGGAATGGAAATTAATAAGGAGGATAATAAGAAGAAACTAGTTAGCATCCTTCAGGCTTGCAAAATTAAAAAGAACTTCTATACCTATTGCATGTAGGGAAAAAGTGTGCTCTTAATCATTGATGGTGGAGATGTAAATTATTACAGCCTTTTTGGCAATCAATATGGAAAAATCCATTGAAATTAAAAATACATATGCCCTTTGACCTCACAATTCCACTCCTGGGAATCGATTCCAGAGGAAAAAGAGCATCCACCTAAGGGCCCATGTACCAGGGTGTTTATTGCAACATTGATCATAGGGGTGCATGCCTGGAACACACACATTCTCTCTCTCTCTCTCTCTCTCCCCCTCCCTGGAAACAAAGTAAATGCCTTTTCGCAGGGAAATCACATCAATGATGGTGCTTTCCCTCGGGAGTCACAGTCGAGAAGCTAAGAGTAGGATTTTGGGACCACAGGATATCTTTTCTGGAGCATTGGAAAGGCGGACAGTTTTGGAGGACTGGAAGCCTGCTTCCTCCTGCCCTTAGCTAGCAGCATGGATTCCAGAGCAGGATTTGGTGGCATGATCATCTGGGACAGAGGCATCTCCATTCCTTTCTTGGCAGGGCTGGGATCCTGTCCCTTCAGGATCAAAGATGGGACACCAACAAAGGAGGATCACAGAGGCTGCTCTTAACAGACATCCATTGCTGGTCACACCTAAGCCACGGTCAGGCACAAATCTCTGTTAATTGAAGGACAAATGAAACATGAGATCAATTGCAAATAATTATTTCTAAAAATTAAGTGTCCCTTCTGTTTTTGTGCTCCAGTCACATCTCTATTCACCTGAAGCACTCTCTGTTAAGTGGATTAAAATGTGCAGTGAGCCTACTGACCTCCAGCCATGTCGGCACCCTGGCCTCACTTAGGAAGGCAGCTGCAAGCAGGTCTTCATACAGTAGTCCCCCTTTATCCTCAGGGATCTCTTCCAAAACTCCCCGAAGAGGTCTGAAACACAGATATTACCAAACCCTATATAAACTATTTTTTCTATACATACATCTATGATGAAGTTTAATGTCTAAATTAGGTGTAGTAGGAGATTTACACCAACAATAATAAAATAGAACAATTATCACAATATTCTGTAATAAAAGTTACACAAATGTGGTCTCTCTCAAAATATCCTATTGTAAGTACTATTTTTTGGATGATAGTTGATAGGGTGTATGTGACTGAAACTGAGGAATGTTACTCCATTTACTACACTAAATGGAGGTCTACACTGTATGTGCATCAATGTTTAAAATTATAAGCCAAGCTAGCAAACTATTAGATAAAAATAGAAAATATTTGGATTATGTTAATTGGCTAGTGATGTTTAGTTAAGCAATAAAATTAAGACTACATATATAACTTTTCATTACCTTAATATTCTTGCTGTATCGCAAAACTGTTTTTATGTTGTTATAATCAAGATTTTTTGCATAATTTCTCTTCTATCAATGATGATACCAAATTAGACAATCTTTTCTGAGTCACTGTAAATCTTAGGTAATTTTAAAAATGAATTTCAATTTGGAGAAAGTTTCAGAAGTAAGTGTAATTGTCTTTGGAATCTTAAAAGCAATAGTTAAATTTGGAAACATGTCATGAATTGTATATACCCTATTCAAATATTTTAATGGAGTTGCATAAAATAAATGAACATTATTGCCCCAACATTACAAAGTATTTTAATTTATCCTATAAATTTCTACCTATAATATTACAAACTTCATTAGCTCTTGAAGTAATATCTAGATTTATGCAGTGATGAGTACTAGCTTCATACATACTACATCTAGACTTACATGCATAAGATTTAAAGCAAAGTGTTAATATTGTGAAATGTTCCTCAGTCACCATGTGCAACTGTTAATACCACTCTAATTCATGAGCACCCCCTGGACCATAAACCGGAGCACACAGAGAAGTATGAAAACGGATGTGTGGCACTACTGGGAAATGGTACTTCACTCTGCAAGAAACACTACATTCACGCTAGCTGGGAAAAGGGTTTGACAAGTTAATTAATTTGTCTTTTTTCTGACCTAAGTGCTTCTGCCACTCAAATATTCCTCTTACTCCAAAGCAGCGCCTGTCTCTGATGTTGGCAGAAACATCACCCAGAAACCTTTGTGACATTCACACACAGTTGTTTTTTGTGTTGAGGGCTTAGAGCAGAAGAGGAGGAGCAGCCTTTCTCTGAACGTTGTTGGTACCAGAACGGATGTTTAGGTTGCAGATTGTGCTATGCTAGTGCTGAGAACCAGATGCTGCATTTTCTTTAATCAGTTAATTTTTGCGTGTGTATTTGTGATATGTGGGGCCTTCTAAAACAGGGCTTCTCAAACCATTGATGGTACAAGATTGGCTTTTAATTTTCCAATTCAAGACAGACCAATTCTTTTGTAAAAATCCAATAAACACAAATTCCTAGAAAAGTGAAATGAAAAAAATCCATTCAAAATACAAGGTTAATTTTTTTTTAAGATATAAAATTATTTTCAGTTTCTGTGTGTAACTCAAGAACTAGTAATAGACTGTTTATGGCTACCCTGGAGCACTGTTCTAAGTCAGCAGGGACTGGGTGGTGGGCTCTCTTGCTTCTGTCTCAGGTCACATCAGTAACCACCAGGCTGAACCCTACCCCAGGACTTTTCCTGTCTCTGTAATACATTCTCTTGTGTCATGTGGCTCTCATTTCATGTCTTCTGATTTCTTGCTGTCCTGACACAGGTGCAGGGTTCCAAGGCCTTTCCACTTCTGGAAGCCTCTGAAGCCCCTTCTTCTCCCTGAATCACCCCATAGTGGGGTATGATGAGAGACCCCGAATGTCACACGCAGAAAAGAGTTCTCAAGGACTCAGAGTCGGCAGGCACTCTGAGAGTGTGATACTGCTATCACCACAGTCGCGCCCTCTGCTGAGCCGGGCCATCACCTCTGGGCACTATCAGACAAGAGGTCAAACTCAAAAAGGCTCCTTTGCCCCTAGGGTGTGCTTACTTCCCTGCTAGGGCAAACTGCAGCAGGTAGGTGAATTTATGGAGCAAAGACTGGACCGTTCACCTGCCCTTACTCATAGGGGCTGAAGCCAGAACATAGGGCAGTCTTGTCTCATTTTTGTCTCTGCTGGAGAAGCCAACCCCCTTGGTCCAGGGTAAATGATCATGTATACTGCAGGAAGCAGGAGATGCTTTATTTGAGGTGTTTATGACTATTACACCAGAAAACCTGCAGTCAGGTCCTAGACATACAGCTGGTGAAAGAATTATATGCAGAGCTGGTCAAAGCTGATGCCCCCAGTAGTGGAGAGAGCAAAGAGGAGGAAAAAGTTTCCCAGAATGCTATGTGCTTTTTTAGCAAAGGTAAGAACTCTCACTCTATCTGGGGTCAATAGCAAACCCAGAGTTCATCATGTGTGTCCTAGAAATCCTACAGAGGACCAATACCTACTTCTAAAATTATCCAGAATGTTTTTTTATTGTCTACATATTTTTTATGACCCAATTCAAATTTTCTATCCTTGTCATTTCTCCTTCTCAGAGATATTTTTACAGTGGATTTAGCTTTATCCATTATCAACTACTGGGATTCATTTAAGCATTCTCTTTAATGTTTTCCCATTACAAGAGGAATTCAGAAGTATGAAATGGAATTCTGTCTTCATCATCACCCCTTGTGCACCTCACGTCTACTTCTAAGAGTTAAAGACTTTGGCCAACAATTAATAGTGTGTCCTTCCTAATTCTTGCCTACAAAATTACAACCACCTGTCTCTCTCATCACTCAGTCTGGGGGATGGAGTGTCATGAGTAAGCCCAAGTGGAGAGGAACTGAGGCTGCTGGACGACAGCCATGTGGCTATGCTTGGAAGAAGGCCCTCCAGCCCTAGTCAAGCCTTCAGATGAGACTGCAGCCCAACAACATCTTGACTGCACCTTCATGAGAAACTTTCAGCCAGGATCCCCCCACCCTGAGGAATTCCTGACCTTCAGAATATGTGTGAGATAATAAATGCTTTTTGTTTTAAAGCTGCTAAATTTTGGAGTAGTGGGTTACATAGTAGTATAATTACTACAATTTTCATTTCTCTCCAATTACTGCATCATTTTTAGTTCCCTCTCTAGACAAGCTCTAGAGGGTTGTCTATAATCACAGTTTGCTTTTCCTCTCCACCCCTCTCTCTCCTCCCCACCACTATCTGTTTTAATATGTTAGCCAAAATCTACTACCTATGTGGGCAGGATGTGACAGGGCAATGCTACGTTCTGATTAGTTGAATTTTTCTTATGCTCTCTGTCTTAGGCACCTGTTGCAGACCCTGAGATGAAGGTTCATGTGCAAGTGATTCATTAAGGAGGAACTCTCAAGAGAAATTGGAAGGAGAGTAGGGGAAGCAGGACAGGGAAGAGGACAAAGTGAAACCAGGGTGAAATTTCAGGCTAACAGCAAGTCTCAGAGAGATCTTGGACAACTCTGGAGAAAACCACACCTTAAAGTTTGCACCATTTTGAGGCAAGAGAGCCGGGCTTTCATAGTCCCAGGTTGGTCAGTTATCATGCAGGCAATCCCCGGGACATAAACTCCCAGACACTCTGACTGTCTGCATGCATAGACAAAGCAGTTCAAGGGCAAGCGTCTGAAGAAGACCACAGGTGCAAGCTGTCAGGATCAAAGCACCTAGACAGAGCTGGAGGAGGAGCACACAAAAGCATTTAAAGGATCCAAGCAGATCTGGGCAGAGTACAGTCAATGTTTGCTACCGCCAAGCTTCTTAAACTTTAATGTGTCTTTAATTCATCAGGGACTCTTGTTAAAATGCAGGCTTAGTAAGCCTGAAATGGGGCTGATTCTGCATGTCTAGCCAGCTTCCAGGTGGCAATCAAGCTTTTAGTGGCAAGGAGATACAAAACCATTCACAGAAACTTCATATTGTAGGAACCTGTCAGTCAAACATCACGTATGTTCTAGATATCTATTGCTGTGTATCAAACCACCCCTAGAACAGAATGGTTTAAGACACAGTGTATTCTCCTGTGGGCTGATTGGGGTCAACTCAGTGGTCCTCACTGTGGGTCTCTCAAGCATTTGCAGTCAGAAGTCAGCTGGAGCTCTGGTATTCTATACTGAAGGTCCAAGAGGGCTCACATACATGGTTGACTGACAAGGTGGTTGTCAGGAAGGCCAGGGGGGCTACTGCCTGTCATGTTTTCACATGGCCTCTCCATGTGAACTTGGTCTTGTCATAGCTCAGAGGCAGTTCTGCAAAATACTCAGGATTTGTTTTAATCTGGTCTGGTGAGACATGCAGAGATGGAAATGATAGTCATAGAGGAAGAAGTTTATTCTCCCCAACCTCTAGAAACAGGACCATGCAGGAAGCATGCTGGGGCCAATGAGGAGGCAGAGGGGGAGAGGAGAGCATGACTCACCACCTTTACTGGAATTTTCTGGGGAAGGAATAGGTAAAGCATGGTAGGTACACTGATTATGTTTAGAATTAGATTGTTGGGCTATTAGGGGTAATTGAAGGCAGGGAAATATTGGCTTGGTGTGTGAAAATTTGCTGAAGAAGAGGGTTGGAAGGGTGGGCTCTGGAATGATTGGTTTGTATATCAAAGGCACACTTGCAAGAGAATCTCTAGGAATGAACTAGGTCTGGAAGGGACAGTCTCTCTAGGCTCAAGACTCCAAATGTCACAATATCAAGAATGCAGAAAACAAGAAGATAAAGTCAACACAAGTAGCTGGGTTTTGAAGGGGATAATTCCAAGCTCAAGCATGCCAAGAAGCAGGAAGCAGAAGCTCCTAGGACGGTTAAAATCTATGCCTGGCACAGTGTTACTTTTGCTGTGTTCTGTTGATTGAAGCAGGCATTGGGCAAGTCAGATATAAGAGAGGAATAAACAGCACCTCCTGATAAAGGAGTGACATGTTTACATCACAGAAGGACGTGTGGGATGGGTGATATGTGGCCATCTTTGGATAGTACAATCTGGCAGTTGCATATCTTAGTCAATGTAAATATCTGACAACTTCCAACTTGACAGATTCTGCAGAAAAAATGCTCCCAAACAGAATTATCTCAATGTATGGACACTCTGCACCCCACCAATATGAATAGTAGGATGCTCAATCCTTTCAAGAGTTTCCCTCCTCAGCATTTCTAAATTTCCAGTAATGCTCAAGTCGGCCTACCAGCCACTGCAGGATCTTGATCATCTTTGTGCTGCCCAACTGGCAGATCAGAAATTCAGAAACTCCCCACCAACTGGGACTCCAAACCACGGTCCCACCTCACCTCAGCTCCTGGTGACTCTAAGTCACAGGCTTAGACTCAAATGCCATTAAGGTGAGTCCCTTCTAGGGGTTCTGAAATGAGGCCCCCCATAAGGGATCTGTTTGGCGCTGCCTCAGTCCATACAATATGGAATGAAAGTACTAATTATTTCTTCCCCAGTGCAGTGAATGGACACAAATGGATACTAAAGACTCAGTTCAAGTCTGTTGCCAGCAGCTATAGGGCCTACCCCTGTGGAAACAGCTATATTGGGGGGAGTGTGTTACCTGACTTGGACTGGCATAACAACCCTGGCTTTCCCAGGTGGAAGTGGGAGGACAAGGTTTGGAGAGCAGAGGAATGAAGTGTTTGTCTCCTTTCCTCAATGCACTTGTGCACCCAGAACCACCCAATCAGAATGTCCTGTGATTAGATTTTATAGTTTACAAAGAAGCTGCCTCAGGCAATCAAAGCATGATCATGTTTTCCTATAAAGATGGGTCATTCCACTCTCTTGCATCATGTGCTGGATTTTCTTTGGAGGAACCAAAAAGAGAGCCAAGTCTTGCTTCAAGATTGATGAGGGATGGGTCAGAGGTTCCCCCTGGAAGAGAACTAGGCCGGGTTCATGGATGTCTCTTTCTGTAAGGAAAACAACATTTGAAGTAGAGAGCACAACCAGACCAAAGGTGCATTTGGAAAGGGATGAAAAGACCCATTGTGGGTGGGAACAGGTGTGAGCATATTGGGAGGTGGGGTGAGGAACAAAGAGGCAGAAGATGGGGCTAGTGGAGGAGCTAGGGCTCTGGGTAGGGCCTTCTTTACCTTCCACATCAAGCGTTCTCCTAAGTATCCTACCAGTCCAAATCTTAAGGTAATCCAAATAAATCTCGGTGCTCCATGTGGCCCAGGCTTGATTCAGTATCACATTCAAAACACTGCAGTTCATCTTCATTATGTAATCTCTACAAACTCTAATCATTCATTAACTTCCTCCAAATAGAACTCTTGGTTCTACAGCAGGCAAGGCTCCCATTGTTGCTCCCCCCCTCTTTTAGGGGCACCCACCCTTTTAGGACTTATCCAAGGTACTAGACAATCCTAGGCTCCCTGGACACTTTGGTGGGCATACCCCAGTGCAAGGGGAAGTAACACTGGAAGAAGTGTGTCCTGGTGAGCATAGGGAGGCATTCCGGCCACCTCACTGCTCTTACAAAGGTCTCAAAAGAGCTTCCTGGCAAAGACATTTCATACGTTTTAACTACTTGGCAAGTGGTTTACAAATCCTCCTAAATACCAGCAGATTAGTCAGTGGAAATCCAAAACTTTAGAAAAAATTAATTGAAAGAGCTATTGAATTGAGGAGATTTTGCCTGAGTAAATATTTTCTCTATGGAATTCTGATATATTCATTTAGTAATCCTAATTATGGTTTTGCTAATTGGGGGTAGTTTCAGAGAAAGTGCTTTATTCCATCAGGAGCCTTCACTAGGTTAAGAGGATTTTATTTTTCATTCATGTTATTTCAAAGGAAATTCATTCTTGCAACAACTTTGACTAATCTTTGCTTATGTCTATTGCCTTGCTGCTCAATGCTGACAAGAAAATACCTCTGATTTTTGTTAGACCATGGCTGACTCCTTGTATGCTGGCCATGTTCTTTGTGTACAGGGTCCTCCTGGGGGACTCACAGAAGAAACGTCTAGAGGTGGATGTGCAATATTGTCAGGAGTTTCCATTTTCTTATTATTTTCAAAATGATGACTAGACTGCCAGAGCAGAGACCAAGCCCTCTCGTACCTGAAATGCTCTGTCTCCCATCCTCTTCACCTAGTTCTCTGTAAGTCATTCTTGGTTCTTAGTTCAACTATCACTTCCTCTGGAAAGTCATCTCTGACCCTTTGTCTACAGCCATAGACATGGACCTGTATTTTGAACTCCAGACCTGTGGACTTTTAGTATCGGATATTTAGTTGGATTTCTCATAGGTACTTCAACATGTCCAAACTGAATGCTTCATTGTCCTCTCCTTCCCACTTTCAGTTCTTTCCCCTCCTCTCTTCCCCATCTGCCTTTGCAATGTTCTGTGTCTCTAGGCATGGCACTGTTGGCCATAAAGTCACCAGTTCAGAAACCCACAAGTAATTCTAGAATCTTCTCTTTCCTTTTTCTCATGTTACCTTCAGTTCTATTTCATTGCTGTATCCACTGGATCCTGCCTCTTAAAAAAAAATTTCGTGTGTGTGTAGAAGAACTGGGATGTAGGCCAGAGATGTGAGTGGTGAAAAGATTCACCAGAGACAGAGTGGAACAGGAAGATTGACTGAAATACACTGCTGAGGGAAGCAGCAGGCGAGACAGGAGAGATCTACTGCACCGTATGTGGGTTAGCCCCCTGACTGGGGATCAGACTGAGGTGCTAGCAAGTGATAGTGCTGAGATTTAACACCTAGGCCACCTGGGAGGCCCTGGATCCTGCCTCTTACATTTCTCTTAGATCCATTCTTGTCTTTCCTTCTCTTACAGAGTAAATGTTTATGTCCCTGTAAAACTCACCCTAATGCCAAATATGATCATATTTTAGGATGGGGAATTTGGGAAGTAGTTGGTCACAAGAGTGGGATCCTCATAGATGGGATGAGTGCTCTTATAACAACAGAAATGGGGGAGCTTGCTTCCTTCTCTGCTTTTCAGCATGTGACAATACAATGAGAAGTTGGCCATCTGTAAACCAGGAAGATGGCCTTCACCAAAAACCTGACCATGCTGGTATCCTGATCTTGACCTTTAAGAATGTGAGCCTGGGAGAAATAAATGTTTAAGTCAGTCAGTCACCAAGGCTGCCTCAGAGAAGAGAAACTTGATTTGTGAAACCCAGATAGGAATGGGATGAGTGGATGGAACATCCAGGGATGCTGTTTCAGATAATGTAAGAAGGTATTTGCAGTCATCCGATCCACCTGATAATGGCATGTACTGGGGAGGCAGTGAGTACCCTCAACAGCAGCAGGAGCTTCTCAACAGCTTCTTGTTGGGGATGCTGCAGAAGGGTTTTGAGCATTGGCTGTTTCCTTGCAATTTTGAGATTTTTCAGAAGTTTTCTGAGTCACCATGTACTGAAAGTCAGAGAAAGAACCATAGAAGAGGAGAAGGGGGAAATATAGTTTTAATTCCTTCAGTTCCTGTCTTAATTATCTCGGGCTGCTATACCAAACTTACCATAGACTAAGTAACTTAAATATCAAACATTGTTTTTGATGGTTTAGTACGTTTTATTCCAAAGCAAATTTTTTTAACACTTTTTTTTGTGTGTGTGTTGTATGATTTCTCCCCTCAGTTGTGGTCACTGTAGTTCTCCCACCACCAAGCACACACAGTCCATCACCATAGTCTCCTGTGCTCTTCCACCCCTTGCTTTTACCTCTCCCCTCCCTTCTCCCTTCCTGGATGCCTCAGATCTAAAAGATCAAACATTTTATTTCTCACAGTTCTGGAGCCTGGGCAGTCCCAGATTTGTTGCGAACCTTCTTTCTGATTCTCAGACAACTGTCTTTTCCCTGTGTCTTCACATGGTGCAAAGGGTGAGAGAGAGCTCTGTGGGGTCCCTTTTTTAAGGCACTAATCCCATTCATAAGGGCTCCACTCTCAGGACCTAATCACCCCCAAAGGCATCACCTCTAAACACCATCCCATTGGAGGTTAGGATATCAACATATGAATTAGGGGAGGACAAAAACTTCAATTCATAACAATTCCATTTTCTTCTCTCTTTATGATTTTACCATATTCTTCTTGTATCATAGTGTGGCTCCCCTCCCTTCCTGCTATTTTATACAAATTGTGCACACCTGCTCACACACATGAACAGTCACGTTCATACAAACACACATGCATCAACAGATCCACAGACACACGTTCACACACACATGCACACACACACAGATTCCAATTAAGGCCCCTGAAACATACACTGCTATACCTATATACATTTGCCTCCACACAATCTCACACATATTGTGGGCCCAAGGAGTGGGGAATGGTGTGGGGTTTCATCTGGAAGGCTGCAAGCTTCTTGATCCTCCTTGGTGTGGAAACGCCATCTCTGAAGGTCAGCCCTTCACATTGTGTGTGTGCCAGCACATTTAAGGGAAGTGAGCCCAATGTGCAGGGAGGTAACCAGCTGATTAATTCACCTCATCCCATAGGCCAGGGGCCTGAGCAGGTAGGAGGAGCTCTTGGTAAGCAGGGCTCTCTACTCCCAACTTGGTTTCTCCCAGAACAAACCTTTAGCCTTTCCTGACAGGGGTCAACTAAAACAGGAATTTGGCCTCTTTTCTCCCAAGGGATCGCCCACTGGACAAACTTAGTTACTGCTCTTCTGGGCCTTTTACCTCCTTCAACCTGACTTAGGGCTCCTCTCTTCTCTGAGGACAAGCTGTGAGCGATTTGGGGAAGCAGCGTCCGGGGAGGGCTGTGGCTCTGACAGCTGGAGCCGTTTCTGTGGGTGGAGGTAACCGAGCCATGCTGATGCCCTGTCCCTGGAGCCTGAGGGCAGAGTCAAGCAGCTTAGAAGCTCCCCAAAGAACACTGGGCAGGGGATGATGATCAATTTGTGGAGTAGGGAACTCCAAGTGCCAAGGAGTATTTAAAAAGATGCTCAAATTGCATTAATAATCTAAGTCATACAAATTAAAACAATGAAAGATTCCTTTGTATGAGTTAGATTGGCTAAAGGAGAAGCTGAGTAATAGCAAGTGTTGGTGGGGATGCGCATGCTCTCCCCATGGGTGAGAGTGTCAAGGCAGCAACTGCTCTCTCTTTACCCGCAGTAACAAGGGGAAGTTGCTGGCCCAGAGCTCCTTCCCAGCGACCTGGGGGCAGGAGTTGTGCTGCAGGGATGTCCTTGCTGATTATGGGGGAAGACAAGGGACAGAAGAGTGCTGGGCATCTTGGCTGGGAGGAACCTTCGCGAAAGAAGTGATAGGGAACCCAGGACAGAAATGCGACCAGGAGCCCTGCTCCATGTGGTTGCCCATTGAGTCCCTTCTGACCTTGGGGAGGAAGAGCCATCACCAGATGGCTCTCTGTAACCAAATGTTCCCTCATGCTGAAGTTTGGGCTGATTCTCAGCCTCCTGAGAGCTGCAGGATGCAGCCATTGTCCAATAGGTCCACTGACAATTTGAACACAGGTCTAGATGATGCTTTCAGTAGCACTGGTGTGGAGGTGTTTTGCAACCATCCCAGGTCGGGTAGGTTCATTGTCAGTTCAGGCAGCTTAAAAGAGAACCTTGGAGCCCTTGGCATCATCCCCAGAGGTTTTTTTTAATAGTACACAGGGGAAAGAAGCCAGCAGTTTGACAGCAACTTGGGCTTCTCCGCAAATCTCTATATGCTCTTTCCTCTGGGCTTTCTCTGGTGTTCTCTTGTGGTCTGTTCCTCTCAAGCAGCAGCTGTTGTGCTGCCTCTCATAGCTGTTCTGTTGCCTTTAAGTAACACTGCCCTTATAGTCATGACCTCCAGGTTAATGTGTAACCACTTACGCATGCCCACACCATATTCCAGGTGTCCACCATCAGGCATGCGTGCCCTGCACTCACACCCCCAAGTGCCTTCTGCATTCAAAGCCACAATGATAGCCCCAGAGGCTGACCAGTTCACTTACCCTGCAAGAGGGGAGAACAAAGGCAGACTGTGGACGGAGGGGATCAGGAGATAAATGGAGTTAAAAGGACCTGGGGAGAAAGGATAAATAAAGAACACAGGAGACCACAGTAAGGTATTTCCTTCTTGATTTATAACAAAGACTAAATTGTATTTAAGAATGATTGAAAATCCCGGCATTGTGAGCTGACCCTCTAAATAAAATGCAGGTGCCTCTACGTCTAAGGTGCTTATTCAGGAAAAAAAACCAACAAGTTTGCCTAAGGACATAAAAGTGTCCATAAAACCTCCATTTGTGCTTATAAGGGCTGGTCTCATGGGTTGAAAGATTGCTCCGGTCCTCCTGATGTCCCAGGCAGTAGTTGCTTTGCAGAAGCAGCAAACGGCTGTAGGAAAGGGGGAAACCACTCTTGCTGCAAGGGGTCTCTGCATTTTTTAACCTCAATAAGATTCATGTGAGGCACAGAACCTTCAGTATGTGACTGCATGTCAGATCTTGGGATTTCTGGCAAGTTTGCTAGTTTGTTTTAAAGGGAGGCAGTATCAGTGGGATATTTTTATTTTGTGAAGTAAAAGCATGAAAAGATCCCCCCTCCTTTTCATAAAAGATCAGAAGGACATAACTATGAATAAAAGACAGCCTTATAAGTGAAACACATTTAGCTTAGGTGGAGCCCCAGGTGTGACTCCCTGGGTCTACACTGGAGCAGGACTCTGCATTTGACCACAACCCCCCAAAGTCAAATAGGACTCCATAAATTATTAACAAGTGATGCAGATTTTTCCTGAAGATTTGGTGAAGCAGTGGGCCAGAGGGTGATGTTGCAAATGGCAAAACAGAACTGAAGTCAAGCACCACTTGGTCATCTCTATTCTATCCCCAAGCTCTTTGTTGGTCTGCTAATCATTCATTCCCCAGCTGTCTCCATGCTTTCTAAGTCCCAGAGAGGTTAAAGTAGGTTAAAGATGCTGAAATACCAGTTAATTGCTTTACAGATTTCTCCCACTATCTGAAAGTAGAACATTCTTATTTGCTATGATTGGGTAGGTTATTTTTTGGGGAGTGCTATTATCACTTATTTATATGGAAAAGTTTTTGAACATCCCCAGATCTAAAAAATAACCTACCTAGTCACACAGTAAGAGGAGCATGTGGGGTTCCTGGTTTGGGGGTGCTGTGGGGAATTTGTCATGCTTGGCTCTATTGCACCCCCCTCAGCAACTGCACCTGATTGTAATGTCCCCTCAACCCTCTACATACCTCTGCCTGTGGCTTCTGTCACTGCTGCTGCCTTCAGCATCACCCATGATCACTGCTGCCTCCCACGCTGCCTCAGCAGGACCCTCTGTGATCATCCCCCACTGCTGTGGCAATTTGGGTCCTGGTTCACCACTTACACTGGTCAAGAAATTTTTACAAGTTACTGAAATAAAATTAGTTATTTCCTATCAATTTGTATGTGCTCAACACGAATATGACAGTCAAATTCAAATTCTAATTTTGGCTCTAGATTTTTGTAATCTGCAATAAATTGATGTTTACATCACAAAATGCATGGCAATAGTAATAGGCCTATGGTTAATACCTGTAAAAAATCAAGTCATAGACTACTTCTTAGATTTCTTCGCTTGTCTCTTATACAGCTGTTCAGGAATAAGATAGATGGAAGATGGTTTCCATTGTGCAAAAGCATAGCGTTAAGACTCAGTTTTGAAGAGTCTAGAAATAGTCTCCATTCTTGTGGGTCATGAGTGATTTCTAAGGCATTCATGAGGCCCTCAATAGCAGAACAGAATACCAGAGTACTTTCCTTTCTGAAGAAAGGCTCCAACTGCTGCTGGCGCTTTCCATACAAAGTAATTGTGACATCTCCTAGAAGATTCCATTGTTGGAGTCTTGATCCTAGCAATTCTGCCTTGTTCTTGGATAAGTCCAAATCATGAACCATGTCATTTAGTTCTTCCTGTGTTAGTCTGTGTGGGGTTGATAATGCACCACAGTGAAAATCTGGATCACTGCATTCTGATGGAACAGGAGAACAGGTCGGCTCACCCTTGTCCTCATCAGATGAATCAAGAGAATATTCTGCTGGAGGGTCTGGAATAGGAAGTCCCTCACCATGTGGAACTGGTCTCAATGCAGATGGAATGTTTGGGTAGACCACTCTCAACTTCTTTTGCTTCATTCTTCCACCAGAAAGAGGAGGAACCAAGCAGAAGTAACAGTCTTTTATGTGGTTGCTTGGCTCCCTCCACACCATGGGGACTGCAAATGGTATTGATGGTCTTTTGCCATTTAAGCACTGTGAAAGTTGTGTTGTACATGTAGCACAGTATATATACGGGGCCCAAGGCTTGTCTTGGTCACCAACCTTGCATCTGAAGTGAAGATGATAAGCCTTCTTCAGTTGAGAAGAGATACTTTTCTTCTGGTTGGCAAATGTCACTTCTCCACAAATAGCGCAGAAATTGTCCACACTATTAACGTGCATTTGAGGCTTGACTGTTCTGTATTGTGCCTAAATGGATAAAATAATAACAGTTCTATGGAACAGTAGCTTCAACTGTCTCACACAAAGTATGAAATATTTT
>PVIJ01012965.1:0-47086 GCA_004024925.1 Scalopus aquaticus | reverse complement strand
GCTGGGTCGTATGGAAGCTCCATGTTTAGCAGTCTGAGGAATCGCCATACAGCTTTCCATAGTGGTTGGACCAGTTCACATTCCCACCAGCAGTGTAGAAGAGTTCCTTTTTCTCCACATCCTTTCCAGCATTTGTTATTGCCTGCATTTTTAATGTGTGCCATCCTCACAGGTGTGAGGTGGTATCTCATAGTGGTTTAATCATTTTTTATACAGAGTATATTCCTATGCAAATTGTTCACTAAGAATCATCTTTTCTATATATGATGTATTGTAAACAACCTGTTACTCTAAACAACACATTGAGACTATATTCCTGTCTCTAAATAATGTTTCAAAATGTCATTAGTGATTGTCTACGATTGCAGCATTTGGATACACCATCCATATTTAATAAATAGCCATTATTGAGAATGAGTAGATGTTTTAAGTTGTTAGTATGTTAATGAAGTTTTTCTCTTATAAAATATGCAATTTATTGTGCACTCCCAAAGAGGTCTTCAAATACCAGAACAAAGCTATTTCCCATTGCTAGACTTTAATACATTTTTTTTAAATTTGATTAATCACATAGGAACTTATATAAGCCTGAATTTCTGAGTGGCTCCAACTAATAGGTGCCTTCTATTGCTCCACTCTTGTCATAGTACATGAAGAAAAATATTAAGCTCTTAATAGATAAAGAGTTTGTTACTTCTCCACAACCCAACCTATTCCTACTGATACATTTGCAAATATTTTTCCAGTTTTTTGCCTTTAATGTAATTTAGGTAATAGTGGTTTTAGCTGGATAAAATGTTTTACAATGGCAAATATCTTGTGTTTTGAAAATTCCACAATTTTCACTTACAGAGCACTTTTTGCTAAATAGAGATAAGATAAATATTCGCCTATTTTTCCTTCAAGTTCTCTATGGCTCTAATTTTTACATATAATTTTTTCAAATAGCATTTACTCTATTTTTTTCTAATCATATGATTAATATACACATGAAGCAAAAAAGGATGAAAAATGTAACTACAAACAAATGAAATATGGAAAAAAAATACGTCACCACCCAAAGAAAACCAAGGCTAAATATTAAATTGCATGTTATTTTTTCTTGTGTACAGACATGTAGTTATGTGAATAAATAGAATATTACCTTATGTAAGAAATGAAACTCATCTTTCAATTTCATAAAACATTACAAGTATTTTCTCAGATTAAAAAACCTTTTAAATTTTCTGCTTAGTATTTTGTCATGAGCAAATATCAACTATAAAATTTTTAATTCAATGATTCAGGGGGGTCTGAAAATTCTTTCTAATTTTCCATTATTATAAGTAACAGTGTGAAGCCCCTCCTTATACATAATCAGGTAACAAGGAGCAGGACGATTGGGCCCCCGCAGCATCCTGTCATTAGCAATGGTTAACTGTGCCCATGAAGACCCAGTCTCCAGCTCTTACAGTCCCCTGTCTTTGTATTCTTCCTCACTCCTCTTTCCCTGCCTGTGAGATCTGTGTTCTAGTCTGCATGTAGAAAAAGTAGCATTTCCCTCCACTTGATTGATTCCATTCTCTGTTCGGTATTGTTTTTGACTTTTTCCAGAAATATTATTATGACTTGTGCTCATCATCTCAGAAGTCCTCATTTGCATTAAATTTTCAGTCTCCCAGCCTCGTTCCAATAACATGTCTCAGGTCTAATTAGTTTCATATATTTCAATAGTAGATGATAGTCTGGTTCAGATTAATTACCACTATTAATGCAAGATAATGATATAATAGTAATAAAAAGACCACATGTCTTCATATTTTGAAATTTACTATAAGCTTCTCTGTAGCTCAAAAGGATTGTGTTTTCATTGCTCAACTTTGAGACCAAAAGAAATGTCAGATATCACATTAGTACACCATTAATATTTCTTTGCTTAGCTAACTGTGTGGGCTTTCAGATTGCAATCTAATCTGTTTTAGAAGCTTTTCTACCTAATTTGTGGTTTTATCCTCAGATTAGATACTGAACACAGTTTAGCTGCAAATTTCACTGGACAGCCCAGCAGTACTACAAAATAGAGGCAACATTTTTCTTTGCAGTCACTTCTTAAGTCACAGAGATAACTGGTAAAATTTGCACGAAAGCAGCTAGGGAAATATATCAATTAATATCCCACTGTCCACAGATCTTTTAAAGGTCCAAGGGCAGATAAAGTGAATAAAAAAGTTGACAGCTGCCTTACATAAAGGAAAAAAAACAAAGCTTCTCGGCCTTTTGGCTAAGATCAAGTGTATAAAGAAAAAAAAAGATTGGTAATATTTTTATATTTTCTTTTAACTTAAAAATGCAAAGGTAGATAAGGCAATATAATTGAGACCTATAACGGTGACCAAAGTGTTGTTCAAGAAATTCCAGAATTCCATAACATTCATATTAAAAATATCTGAATGAAAAGGAATAGAGGTCATTGATAAGCCTAGATTAAAATTTGTTGAAAAAAACTACATACACTGAACATACATTTAAATCATTCTAAACATGATATGCAAAGTGTTTTTTGGAAAGATATAAAAGCTTAAAATAGTCTGTTGTTATGGTTTCTTATGAGATATAAAGACTGAGAAATGAGAACTGAACTTAGAAAACTAAAAATGGAAATTTACCAGAAATATAAAAAGGCAAGACCAAGCTCCTGTTTCCACAAACTGCTCTGTGAGAAAAAAACTAAAACATTAAAAGTTTTAGTGAACAAACTGCTTGAAAACTCAATTCCATGCTCCTGTAGCAATTAAAAGTGACAGCAGCCTGCCTGCTTCAATTAATCCTGAATGTTTATATTTCATCTCCCAGTCACCCAAGCTCTAAATCTAATTCCAATCCTAGGCTAATGGAAAGAAAGAAGGAAAGAAAGAAAGGAACTTCTGTAAATTCTCTTTACAAAATACTATTGAGACTTTGTTCTTATCAATTCTTATCCATGTCTGGAAGAACATGAAGAAGCTGACTTGTGTTTGTGTACCATGACACAGTAGTTGAGCTTTCATTCTTTATAGTAGTCTTGATTTTCTTCCTTTGTTAGGTTTTTTAAATTTTATCTCTTTTCTTATTGGTATATAAACACATAACATGAGATTTACCCTCTTAAATTTGTAAGTGCACAATTCCATGTTGTTAACTATAGGCACAGGGTTATACAGGAAGTTTCTAGAACTTCTTCATCTTGTAAAACTGAAACTCTAAACATCGATCAACAACTCCTCATTTTCACCTCCCCTGAGCCCCTCAAAACTTCCATCCTACTGTTTCTGAGTTTGAATATTTTAGACAGTTCACAAAAGCATTTGTCCTTCTGTGACTCACTTACTTTACTTTTCAAGGTTCATCCATGTTCTTCCTTTCTTTGTTGGCATTTTTAATTTTATAACTTTTCATTACGATATGAACACTTCATATGAGATTGACCTCAAATTTGTAAATGCACAATTCCATGTTGTTACCTGCAGGCACATGGTTACACAGGAGATTGCATGTAGCAGCAGGATTTTCTTTTTTCTTAAGACTGAATATGTTCATTGTATGTAGGTACCACATTTTCCTTTTCCATTCATTGGTTCATGGATAATTTAGATTGTTTCTTTATCTTGGCTATTGTAAATAGAGCTGCAATGGACATGGGAGTGCCCATATCTTCTTAAAATTCTGATTTTAATTCTCTTGGATAAATATATCAGAAGTGGGATTACTGGATCATATAGAGTAGCTCTATTTTTAATTTTTTCAGAGGCCTCCATACTGTTTTCCATCATGACTAACCCATTTTGTATTCCCATCAATAGTGTGCAAGGGTTCCCATTTCCACATCCATACCAACCCTGGCTGTCTTTTGTTTTTTTGAAAATAGTCATTCTGACAGGTGTTAGAAGAGATCTCTTTGTAATTTTAATTTGCATTTCCCTGATGATTAGTGACATTGATGCATTTTTTTCAAATCAAATACCTGGTAATGGGTAGTGGTTTGATATTGTTCCATTTGTCAACTTCTGCTTTTGTAACCTGTGCTTTTGGTGTCATAGCCAAGAATCATTGCTAAGCTCAATATCCCCATTTTCTTCTAGGAATTTTACATATTCAACTCTAATGTTTAAGTGTAATATAGTTTCAGTTGAATTTTGGATATGGTAGGAGGGTCCAATTTTATTTTTTTTTAAAATACAGTTTTCCCTAAACCATCCTTTCCCTATTATGTAATCTTGAAATAAACTCAGGCACATATAGTCAACTGATCTTTGACATGGTGCCAAGCTCACACAGGGTTTTTTAATTAAGGATTAAAATAAAATCCATGCAACATCAGCTTGCTATTATACAAACTATTCTCCCCCCATTAAATACTCCAGCTACTATCTTAGTAAACAACTTATATTAACAGAATTTGTCTTGCTCACTTTTCATTCTCTGCCTCTCCACCAACCCTCTGCCCAGTAATGTGAAACCAAGGTTCATATGCCACATGCTCAAGCCACTCATTCAAAAGTTCCATCACCTTCCTTCTTCACACCAGAGCCTTGCAAAGTTTTTCTTCTCTTCTTCATAATATCTTTAGAGCCTGAAAAATTATATAAATACTGTGGAAAAATACTGAATCTAAGTTTAAAAGACAAGTGTAGCTTGAACTAATTGCTCTATATTGAGTCTTCATTACTCAATACTGCCATTTTCCCATTTGGATAATTGCACTTGTAGAGTATAAAATGAACAGATACATGAGTATGCCTCACAAATTCAGTTCTCATGCACCCAGACTCAGAAGTATTCCTAAACACACACACACATCACCAACACTACCACCAATGTGAAAATGACTCAAAACCTTTACATCTGTGTCTTAGAAAACAGAAAGAGATCCTAGTGCCTAATCACAGAAACTCAGAATTAAATCTTTACTTCTTTCAGACACTACAGCTGCTCCTGTGCCTCTTTCGGGAACTTTCTTCCTCAACAGCACACCTTGTCTTTTCCTTTCTCAGAACTTTATGTGTGTCACAATCATCTGGAGGGCTTATTAACAGACACCACAGGGTTCCTAACTGAGTTCCTGAGTCAGTTTCTGATTGACTCAGGGATGTGACCCAAGAATTTACAATTCTAGCAAGTTCCTGGTTGATGCTGATGGTAGAGATCAGCCACTAAAGTGGATCATCTTAGCTTCTCTAGCTGTGTCCTCCTGTTTTCCTCCTGCCTCTATAATTTTGTCTTCCACTGTCCCTTCTCCCAATTCTCTGCTACAAAAATATTGAAAACACAAGTCTGAGAGATAATTAAATCTCTTGAGATGGCAAAGACTGAATTCTTCTTGGTTGGCGGATGAATAAGAGAAAACTAAGTAATCTCATTAATAGCAATTGTATCATAACTTGTGTAAAATATACAACACCATGGATGAATCTCAGAAACATTATGCTAAGAGAAGGAAATCAAGCACAAAAGATTACATACTGTATGACTCAATTTACATGAAATCCTAGAAGTAACGAAAGCATAGTGACAGAAAACAGATTAATGGTTGCCTCACGCTGGGGGATTCAGGAGGAGACTGAACTTTTCAGAGTTATGGAAATGTTCTAAATCTTAATTGTGCTAGTGTTTCATAGATGCAAAGTATTGTCAAAACTCATTAAATTGTATACTTAAAAATAAGTAAATTTTTCATATGTAAATTGTGCCTCAATCATGGAAATTTATATGTATATACAAAATTATATATTTTTCAAAGTATCCAACAATGAAAAGATTGCACTTAATTTCCATTGCATTTAAATTCAACTGATAGATTCTGCCCAATTCTCCTCTGATTTTGAGGGTTCTGCTTTTGTTTTTGTTTTTTGTCTCCTACCCCATGTGCAAAAGGACATCAACCCAGATTATATTGCATATAATCTGTTTGAATTAACGAAAGTGAGTGAGACTCACTCTCCTCTCCCTGGGTTAGGTCCAAAATACATCTATAGAATTGCATTTGTGAACTAATGAACCATGGCTACATTAGCTTTTGAACATGGTTTACCTGATGAAGAAAATGTAAACGAATTACACAAAAGAAAGAGAGTGGTTCAGGAACATCTTCACAAATCTCTGTGGCAACACTTGGTGTGATCCCTTCTTTTCCATCTCCCAGAGGAATAATTACACGAGTTCTGCTTTCTGCTCACCTGCCTCCTCATGTCAGATCTGGCATCTCTATTGCAAGATAATTGCTGCCTAGAATATTCAATTAGCTTTTAATTAAATATTGCTCATTAATACAACTGCAAGACAATAAAACATATGTCATTTGATTAGCCAAAAATTCAAATATAAATTACATTCATTTTTATGCCAACATGCACTTTACCTAATGAGACATTTGTCACCCTGCTATATAAAGATTGTATGTGATCTTATTTTCTTTCAGAGATTTTTTTAAATGCCTGCAAGCAAAGTTTAAATGATTATGCAACAGCTCATATTCTTTACCTTTTCTCAATGTTAAATATCCAGAACAGAAAGCTATATACAGTTATAGACAATAAAACGTCCTCATAACAGCAGGTATTTGGATATTAACATAATCACCAAAATCTTACTATGTCACTTTATATATCAAAATTAGTTATTTGTTAGGGGCATATGTCTTTTAATTTAATGGGTTATTTTTCTGATTGCAAAAGTAATATACAGTTATGTAAGAAATCTTTGAAAATACAAAAGGAGAAACCTATTAATACCATAATGTATTTATAATGTATAATGTATAGCTCTTTTTTTCTAAGAAATTTTTTCTTTTTCTAGAAATCAAAATTATAGGATAAATTTTAATTTTTAATTTGTTTTTCTTCATTTAATATAATATTTTGATCATTCACATTGTCACCAAATATCCTGAAAATAAAATCTACAAAATATTCCATCATATAAATCAACTATAATTTAGAAGCATTAGAGTTTTTCTCTCAGTTTTTCACTATTTTAGGTAAAATGTAAACTATTTATGCATAAATATTGACCACATATCTGGTTAAGTCCTTAAGATTGATTTCTAGGAATAGAATTATTGATCAGAGGCTTTAAGGAAATACTATATTCTCAGCTTCTCAAGTCTTCACAGGGCATGTTGAGGTCAGATGAAAACACTTCCAGGCCCTGTACAGACCCTGAACTTGACCTCCCCGTAGGTAGAAAGAGTAACTGATAATCTTGGGAAAATAAGGAGTGCTAATGAATACCCTCTGCAATAAGTGTAGTTCTTGGGAATCGCAGTCCATTCCCTTTTTGTTCGCTCACTTAGCTCTTGAAGTCAGATCACCAAGGCAGGGGCCACCCTCCTGCCATCACAACCACCACAGCAACAAGAGCTGCTGTTTTCAGCTTGGCAACCTGTATGCGAAATAAGTTGGGAGTGGCCAGTGGAAGGCAAAATTATCAGATCCTAAAGTCTAGGATTGGAAGGACAGGAGAAGAAACATCACCAAGTTCTCAATCCACTTGACTTGAGAGGCATGTACTTTTGAACACTTTATACTCCTTGGCTCAGTTTGGGATTCTCTCTACCTCCAAAAAAAAAAAAACCCGAGTGAGGAATAAGGGCAATTAGCAGGACTCAGGCAGCAAACTCTTCACTAAGATTCCAACAGTATGATACAAGGAGCACTTAGGAGTTCATTTCCTGTGGGAAAATGAGGAATAAAAATGATTCACTCAGCAAGAAATTAGACCCAGAACCTAACACAGGTTGGTGAATGATCTGAAATTCATGAAGGGAAGTGGAAGAAAACTGCTGCCAACCCCACCTAGCACTCCAGATTTTAGGAGACCAAAAAACATAAATGAAACAAAATTCCAAATAGCATGATGATATCTACTGCTAAGAAATCTGACCAGTTTAATGTGAACTTGATTTCACTCCAAGTGAACAGACTTAATAACTTTAAAATAAACATGTTAAGCTCCTAAATGCTATAAACAAAGGTAGTAGAGCCATAAAGAGTAAAGGAAATTATAAAATAAAAGCAAGTGGAAAATTCTAAAAGGACAGATAGGTATAGAAATATGATTATTATTTTTTTTTAAATCAGTGAATAAGATAAACACCTGAAAAGAGACAGTTTAAGAATATAGTCTGAATGCTCACCAAAGGCACAACAGTGAAAACAAAAAAATACATATAAATATGTATTTCTCTATATAACACATGTTTATACATATATACATGCATGTAAATAGAGTAGTAAAAGACATATGATGTCAACATATGTATAATAAGAATCCCATGGACTAGAGGGAAGAATGGAGGAGCAATTTTTGAAAAACTAAGACTGGGATTTTTCTGGAATGAAAGCATATGTCCTCAGATTAAACATGGACTCCAACTACTGAGTAAAATAAATAAAAATGAATTCATACTTAGCTACAGAGTAACATTATATAACATTTAAAAAAATAGAAAGGCTTAAAAGCTAACCAGAGAGAAAGGACATTATTTAAAAGTGACTCTAAGAATGGCAGCAGATTTATCTTTTCCAGAATAAGATTTCAGAAGGTAATGGAGTAAGGCACCTATTTTTAGTTCTTTATGATCTCTTTAACAGTTAAAAGTTGGAATATTCTAGGATTAAATCATTGGATCCCTTCCTTTTAGATCTCCTCTTAGACCTTATCTAGTTTCATAGTTTTAAATGCCATCTATATGTGAATGTATTGTTTTTCAATTGTTGTATAAGGAACTTCCCTAAAATTTGATGACTTACAAAGTAACAAGTTATTATTATCTCTCACTGTTCTGGGGATTGACTGGCTCAGTTGGCAGTCTGAGAAAGATAGCATAAAAAGCTTACTCATTTACAGGTTCGGTGCTTGGGCTAAGATGACAGGTACCATTAGGGGCCAGTTAGGTACCTCTGTCTCTGTAAAGGGCTTTAACTTTCTCTCAACATGATAGTCTCAGAGAACTAGATCTTCTTACATGGTGACTTATGCCCACAATAAATATAAAAAATACCCAGGTAGGAAAAGAGGGGATGAGTAGCACAGATAAAGGGGATCAGTTGTATGCCAATGATGGAAATTAGACTTTTAATGATGTTCATAATGTAGAATATGTATTATATATATTGACAGAAATATATGTGCATGTACAGATGTTAAAATATAATACTGGACACCTGAAACTATATATAGTACTGTGTATGTGTAATATTATAAACCACTGTTTATAAATATATCGTGTTATAAATCACTGGGGGGTTGGTATTTTTATTATTATTATTTATATCTTTTACATTATTGTGTATTCCCCATAGGTTACCCACCACCGATTCACCCATGAACCATCACCATAGTCCCTTGTTACTCCAATTGTTACTCCAATTAAAAAAGTAATTAAAGAGAGACCCAGGCAGAAACTGCAAAGATTCTTATCACCGCTTGAAAGTGCTAGAACATGATTTCTGCTATATTTTGTTGCTTAAACCAGGCACTAAGGCTTAATGTCTATTTGCTGCTAGAGTGGTTATTTTAAATCTATGTCAGATCATGTTACTGTTTTGCCCAAAATCCTTTCATGACTTCCCATGTCATTCCAAATAAAAAACGAAATCCTTACACTGAATGACATTATCTTATCCAGCTCGATTTTTGTTTTCTTACTTCATCCCAAACTATTCTTCCCTACAGTCTCAGTTCATATTACTCTGTGACAACGGACCCAGGATGTTTCTTGAACACATCAGACTTCAGATGCCCTCGCACCTCAGGACACTATACCTTTTTCCTCTACTCAGACTACTGTTCGACCAGGTGTCTGTAGAGCTTCTTCCTCACTTCGAGACCTCAGATCGGTGATCACCTTCCTGGTGAGTCTTCCTTTGCAAATCTGCTCACCTCCTTACATCCCTTATCCCCTTCTCCACTTTATATTTCCACCACAGTAATTTATGATCATTTTAAATACCACTTATTTATATATTTGTTTATTTTATTGATGACTGAAATTTTTGTCCACTAGAGTATAAGTTTCTCAAGGTAAGGATTTTTTACCTGTTTTGTTTCCTGATATATCACACACCTAGAACAGGCCCAGTACTCAATAAACAGTGCTATGTGGTAAATATTTAATGCCAGCTCTCAAAAACAAGACAAAACTCTGACTTTTAACAATTCTCAATTTCATGAAGGGGATACCCCTACTGTCCAGTTTTGACTATCACTGAACATGGCGTTCAGAAGCAAGAGGGGCAAATAAGTTCTCATGGGTGGGCACAAGGTATCTCTAACATACCACTGCTACAGTTGTTAAAGAATAAAAAGAAGAAGGAGGACAGGAAGAAAAATCTATCTAGACTATAATTCAAAATGGAGAGAAATAAAGACTTTTTCAGAAAAACAAAGACTTGAGGTTTTATCACACACAAACCCTCATTAAAGGAACTACTAAAGAATGCTTAGGAAAAAAAGTAAAATCAGAGACGGCATGGACTATAAAATATCATGGTAAAGCAGAAATTGATAAATGTAATTAAACGTCAACTGTAAAAAATATTAAGCAATAAGAATTTTCAGGGCCTCCCTGGTGACACAAGGGGTTAAGTCTCAACACTATGAAGCTGACAACAGTCACTGTAGCATGAGTTCGATCTGACCAGGGAGCTTCCCACCTGGTTCAGCAGACCTCTCCTGCCACGCCCGCTGCTCTCCTCAGCAGTGTATTTCAGTAGATCCAACTGTTTTGCTCCCCACTCTCTCTCTGGTAAATCCTCTCACCCTCCCACACCTCTGGTCTACACCGCAGCTCTTGTGTGCATAAATAAATAAATCTTTAAAAAAAAAGTCACTAAAATTCTAGACAAAAGAAGGTGAGGGGGTTCACCAAAAAAGAGACTACTGATATAGCCCTTGTCTTGCTGAGCAGTTCAATAGAGATATTTAGCAACTATAAATAAATGCTTGGGGCTAACCACTGAAATTCTAAAAATAAAAATATATATACACTTTATAGTTTCCAAGCCTCCATAGTTTAAAAAAAAAAGGGAGGGAAAGAATATGGAAAACTTCACATTCTAAGATGAAGGGGAATATAGAACAAGAGGAAAAGGTAATAAAAACAAAAGATAAAATGGTAGAAATAATTCACAATAACTACAAACAGATTAAATGCCGCTATTAATCAACATAAACTTTTTTTAATTGAGCTAACATTGGTTTACAATGTTGTTTGAAACTTAGAGGTATGGGATCTCCCTCTTCCTACGGGTCCCCCATCATACCTGGGACCCCTAATCATCCACCAAAGTCCATTGTGTTCCTTCCCTACTTTGTTCTCCCTTCTCCCTCTTCTCTGATAACTCATTTCTATGGTGAGATTTCTAGAGTTGTTATTAGTTTGGCTTTATCTGACCCTTTATTTCATTTCTCTATTTCTACATATAAGTGACACCATCCTGTATTTGTCTTCCTCCTTATGACTTATTTCTCTTAGGATTTTAATTTAAACTTTATATCCATCACATACATCTAAATGAAAACAGCACAAGGAGGTTAAAGATGAATGGATGAAAAATTATGTCAGACTTGCAGGTGAAAATTGATAGCTGAAGCACATGAATTTACTCATGATACATTCTGAAATCCCACTAAAAGTGACAGTTTATGTTTTTGAGTCCTAAACCTATGAAAACAAAGAAAATAGCAAAAGAGACATCAGCTATAAAATTTTGGAAGTGGTAAAATCAGTGGATTCTTGGTAATTGAGTTTGATGGTAGTGAGAAAAATGAGAAAGCAACCCAATTTACACTATAGACTCAAAATGTTTAGGATATAGTGACACGAGGGATCTCTGAAATGGGAAGAAATAATGAAAATTATACTGCAAATAGACTGGCTGAAAGTGTTTAAACTGCAGTTCCCCAGACTCCATCATAAGGCTATTTCAGGATTATGAGTAATATATGTAAAGTACACAGAGAATTGTCTGACAGAAAGCAAGTTATGTATGTTTGCTGTTATCACTCTGTAATGAGAAGCTAATAGATAATTCTACCCAAAAATGGGGTAGTAATATTAGTATACCATAAAGATTGAGATAATGCTAAAAGAATCATCTAAAAGAATTTAGAATTGTTTCATCTTTGTTGGTGGGGGGAGGGCGGGAATAGACTGTTACTAGCTTTAAATATAAGCCTGATAAGATATTTGTATCTATAATGTTTTAAAAATAAAACCTAAAAGAAAATAAGGAATAAAAGTAAGGAAGTTGGCAGGCATATGGGCAAATAATAGCCAAAAGAAAACTGTATAACAATACTCATACCAGATAAAACAGAATTCATTACTGAGGAAGAATAAAGAGGGACAACTACAAAATGTCCAAAGTATAATAAGGTGGGTCTTCAAATACCATAGCTTCCTTCAATGTATTTTCCTTCAAAACACTAATATTGAAAAAAATATCCTAGTCTACACTGAATGGAAAGGATGTTATTCAAGTACATGCTTTTGTTATGTATTGTTTAACTTTCAACACTGTTTCGTGAGGATTTACCATGCTTTTGAACTTGTGTGTGTATCCAGCAGCATAGCGTCACAGGAAATAAAGCAACACTGAACAGGATTTTAAGAAGAAATGTTTTTTAAACATATAAAATCTTATTGCCATAGTCAGAACTTGATATATTAAGAAAGGAAAAAATATAATATGGATTATTTAAGCTATAAACTTCCAAACCAATGTATTTGATATTCAGAGTTTCGTACCCCATGAGAATTCTCAGCACACATGGGATATTTACAAAAGTTGGTCAGGCTCTTGGTCACAAGGAGTCTCAATAAATGAAATAAAATTTAAAGCTTCAGGTCAAACAGACCTCATTCTGTGACCATAATGAAATTGAATTATGTATCAATCAAAAGTAAAAAGAAAAATATTTTAAAGGAATCCACATGTTTGAAATGTGGGAAATGGTCCCTTCTGCAACTCATAGTTAAAAACAAAAGAACAATAGAAATTACTGGATAAAGAGTAGATAATGAAGAAAGTTCTTTGTACCTGAATTAGCAGATACAGCTAAAGCAGTTCTTTTTTTTAATTGTAAGTTACATCCATTTTATATATTAGTTTAATATTACAACTTTTATTTGTGAATCTCCTATACATTTTCATCATATATTCTTCAGAAGCACTTCAACAGATTTTTCAATTTCAAAATTAATAATTTTAATATAAATGATTTTTATTCTTAATAGGCTTCTTTTTATTAATTTATTTATTTATGTGTAGTCCCCATAAAATTTCCACCACCAATTCACCCATGTACCATCACCATAGCCCCTTGTGCTCTTATTCCCCTGTTTAGATCACTCTCTCTTGCAGAATGTCTCTTATTTATAGTTGCCTGTTAATTTTGAGTTTTTATTTATTATAATTATTTTTTTCCTGATTCCTTATTTGGTTCCCCTATATTCCTCCTATATATGAAATCATCTGATATTTTTCTTTTTCCATCTGGCTTATTTCACTGAACACAATCCCTTCCAGCTCCACCTATGTTGCCGCAAATGGCATGAGTTTATCCTTTTTGATTGCTAAGTAATATTCCATTGTGTGTGTGTGTGTGTGTGTGTGTGTGTGTGTGTGTGTATATATATATATATATATATATATATATATATATATATACCACATTTCTTAATCGAGTCATCTATTTTTGGGCATTTGGGTTGTTTCCATATCTTACGTATGGTAAATAGTGCTGCAATAACGATAGGGGTGCAGGTGTCCTTTTGAATTAATGTTTTTGTGTTCTTTGGGTAGATTTCTAGGAGTGGAATTGCTGGGTCATATGGTAGCTTTAGTAGGTTGAGGAACCTCCACAGAGCTTTCCGTAGTGGTTGGACCAGTTTGCATTCCCATCAGGAGTGTTGGAGAGTTCCTTTTTCTCCACATCCTCACCAAATTTTGTTGTTGCTAGTTTTTCTTATATGTGCCATAATATGTGGTGTAAGGTGGTATCTCATTGTGGTTTTGATTTGCAGTTCCCTGATTACAAGTGATGTTGAACATCTTTTCATATACCTGTTGGCCATTTGAATTTCCTCTTTGAAGAAGTGTCTTTTTAGCTCTTCTGCCCATTTTTTGACTGGATTGTTTACTTTGTTTTTGTTGAGTTGTGTGAGCTCTTTGTAGATCTTTGTGATCAGTCCCTTATCAATTGTATGGAGTGCAAAGATTTTCTCCCAATCAGTAGGGTGTCTCTTTGTTTTGGTTAATGTCCCTTTGCTGTACAGAAGCTTTTTAGTTTGACATAATCCTGGCTATTTATCTTTTCCTTCATTTTCTTTGGCTAAAGCAATTCTTAGTGTTATGTACATGCTTTTAAGGGAATATTAAAAATTTCAAAAAGATAGAAAATAAATTAGATAACCCTTCATTTCAAAAAGTAGAGAAAGCCTAAAGATTCAGTAACTAATTTTAATGAGGAAAAAAGAAACCATACACGATAAAACAAAAGTTCTTTGAAAAGATGAATAAGATTCACAAATCTCCAGCAATGAACTAGGAAAAAAAGAATGAAAAGTATTAGGAACAAAAAAAAAAAAACCAACCCAGAAGTGAGATTTTCCTATAAGAAAGTAGTGAAAAAATTTCCCCCAAAGTATAAATTTGAATGAAATGGGCAGTTTCCTGAAAAAAACATAGCAAAATTGACTCAGGATGACCCAAGTGCACCAATAACCATTAAACAAATTAGTAACTAATCAAAAGTTTTCCTCACTTTCCCAACAAATGACACCAGCCTAAAGTTTCCTACAGGGATTTTGCCAAACCTTAATAAATCAACTAAACTAGTGTTTTTCCATAGAAATATTATGGAAGCCACCTATGTAATTTTACATTTTCTAGTAGCAACACTAAGAAAAGGTGAAATTAATGTTAATAATATATTTCATTTATAATACACAAACTATCATTTTAATAAATGATAACAAATAGAAATAGTAATGTGCAAATTATTTGATGAGGCTTAGCAAACCCTGCTACCAAAACCAGACAAGAATAGTACAAGAAAAACATTTGTGGGGTCTCCCTGGAGGCGCAACAGGTTAAATCTCAGCCTATGAAGCTTTCTGTAGCCACTGCAGCACGAGTTCGATCCCCGGCCAGGGAGATTCCCACATGGCGCAGCAGACCTCTCCTGTCTTGCTCCTGTCTCCCCTCAGCAGTATATTTCAGTCAATAAGCCTGTTTTATTCCTCACTCTGTCTCTGGTGAATCCTCTCACCACCCCACACCGCTAACCTGTGCCCCAGTTCTTGTATGTATAAATAAATAAATCTTTTTTTTTAAATTGTCAACCAGCTAAAGCATAAGCAAGTGGAAAAATTCTAAATAAAATATATGAAATTCATATGAAAAAGCTAAAGGCCAAGAATATCCAAGACAATTAAAAAAAAGGGGGGGGTACTTCCTGGTGGCAAAATACTATTAAGTCTTAGCACTATCAAGCTGGCTACAGCCACTGCTGCATGAGTCTGATACCTGAGACGGCCAAGAATCTGACCCACATATGGCAGAGCAGATCTCTGTCTTGCCCGCTGCTCCCCTCAGCAGTGTATTTCAGTAGATACGCCTGTTCTGCTCCCCACTCTGTCTCTGGTGAGTCCTTTCACCCACACACACACCTCTGGCATACACCCCAGTTCTTGTATGCATAAATAAATAAAATAAATCTTTTTTAAAAAAGATAAAAACAAACAAGAGTATAGAACTTGCTCCACCAGATATAAAAACTTATTGTAAAGCGATGGCAATAGAATTGTATGATATTACAGAAAAATATCCCAAAGAAACAGCATAAAGAAGATGGTATGTGACAAAAGGAGCACTGCAAAGCAAGAGGCAAGAATACCCTGTTCAGCCTATGGTGCTAGGACAATTGGTTATCCACAATAAGAAAAACTTTGTTTCAGATCCCCGCTTTGCATCTGCACACACACACACACACACAAAATACATGCTAAATGACTTACAGCTTAAAATATGAGAAATGAAACTGTAAAATTTTAATAGAAAATATGACTTTATGGCAGGGTTTCTTAAACCAGGTTTCTTAAACAAGAGCCCTCAAAGTACAACCTATTTGGGTAAATATTGATCTATTTTACTACATCAAAATGTAAAACATCTATAAAACAGAAAATATCACCAAAACAAAATTTACAATCATTCCCAGGCTGGGAGAAAATCTTTGTAAAGCTAAAATTAACAAATGAGCAGATCTGAGAGACATAAGGAATACCCAAAAATCATTAAGAAGAAAATGAAAATCTAGCAGAAAAAGGAATAAAAAATATGAAAAGAAAAAAAATATCCACATTGCAACTGGGGTATAAATTTGAGGAAGCACCATGGCAGGCAATTTAACAATATCTACTAAAGTCAAGCATGTGTGGGAGCCATCACACAACAATTATACTTGTAGCTAAACACCCATGAGAAAATTCCTATTTATTATACAAACCAATTAGTTCTCTCTTTTTGTACTACCTTTACCCCTCTAGACTAGGTCCAGAGGACACTGTAAGTATATAAATGTGTTCTCTTAGAGCAAATACCAAAACAGCTTCCCTGAGATTATGCTAAATAATACAAATGTTACACCATCAATTTTGTTTGAAAGAGCTTTCCTTCCCATCACAGATACAAACTGTATTATACTAAGAAAATATTGCCAGAAGGAGCAATAAAAAATGGAAATGATCTTTAAGAACTACTGCATTTAGAATTAAGTGCAAAATCCTGAGCAGGGCTTGTAAGATCAAGTATGCTCTCTGGTGGGCCTGCGCTCCAGCATCCTACTGCCCCCCTCTCCCCAGCTCTTCTCGCCCCAAGCCTGTCCTCATCCCAGCACTAAGAGCATCACCTAGCTCCATGAATTCACCATGCCTCTTCTACCAAAAACTGTTCCTTCTGCCTGAAATTTGTCTACTCAACCTCTTTGTCTTGCCAACTAATGCTCAATTTTCAGGTAGCACTTCTTGGCAAAAAATAAATAATCAATAAACACTTTTGGTCTGGCATAAATACTCAAATTATTTGTCTTGTTTGACTAAGTTGAGTCTGGTACAATGTCCTTCAAAAATCAGGCCACACACTAGGAACTTCATCCAATCTCAAGGGGATTGGCAGGTTGGAGAGACAGGGTGAGGTCAGGATCCAGTGGGAGTGGTACTGGATTGATAAGGAATGCCATTCTTGAGACTATGTCCCTTACTCCTGAAGCATGACAGGAATGGGACTAGGAAACGGGATGTCCTATAAGACAAGAGCAACTCAAGGACACCTACAGCTCTTGTAGATGAAAGGTTCTTTACGTGGTCCTGCAGAAAAGATCAGAAATGGTGTTTTTGAAACTTTCTGACATGTAAAACCAAGAAGTTCCCATTTGGATCATCTTTTGTGATTTAACTAGCCAGGGGATGTCATGCTCCAGTCAAAACACCTGGGTGAGTGACATCACAAGAGACTGTCTCCCACCTCTAAGACTAGTCTACTAGTTATTTGACCCTGGCCAATATGGCAGCTCTGGGGCACTGGTTCTGAGAGCAATGCTGTTATATGTGGTTGTCTGCCTGATGCTTTTGCTAAATTTAAAATTTTCAGTCCTGGGGGTTTCCTAAGTTACAGCTGGATGTTTGAAACTGTAGCAATCTAGGTCCCAGCAAAGAACATACCTAGTCTGCAGTGTAGACTGACAGATGAAGGCTGATAAGAGATTCTAATAGTACATCTCTAGAGCACAGTGAATCCAGTCTCACTCAGCAACCCCGAGTTTTAGTGACCCGCATGTCTTGTGGCATGCCCTGACCTCTAGAGGCAGCTTCAGGCAGCATAGATGTCAGCAGCAGCTGTCTACCATGTTTGGGCCCAACCTTATGGAAACTTGGCATATGTTCCTTGTGTCAACACTGAGTGTGTGGACCCATCGTCATTTAAATGCAAACGCCAGAATCTACCACCCAGAATTCCACAAATCATTCCTTCCAGTAACCAGGTCCAAAGATGTGGTACAAAGTTCAGGAGTGTTAAGTCCTGTAGCAGGAAGAATGTCGACCCATAGATCCAGCATCCTTGGAAGAATAGGTCTGCCCACAAGAGTGTATGTTTGTCACCATTCTGCAAAAGATAGGAGCAGAAGAGTCAGGGGTTCCAGGACAATAGCCATAGGAAGTTATGGACATGGTATCAGGTGTACCTCCATTATTTGTTGTGTAAATATCTCTTCAGAAATATTTAAGGCTCAGCAACTTTGCCTAGCACTTCATCCACTGAGCCTTGAAGCTGGACCATAAAAGTATCCAGTCACCAAAACCCTGCTAGGACTTAAACCCAAGTCATCTGCAGTTCAACACAGTGTATGTAGCCAAACACATTGCTTGGCTCAGGTCAGAGGTCCAGGTTATCTTCAGGCAAAAAACAAGGACTGGAGGAGAGCTACTACCTATTTTCCCTTTTCTGCTAGGCAAGGAATTCACCACACTCAGGCCCCACGTAGCACTGTAGCCTGATAGTTGTAGGTATAGTAGGGTTGAATGGATCAAAAAGAGAGCTAAACATCAACAGGAAAATGGGAAATGTGCCCTTATAAAACTGCCAAAGCCAAAGCAGACAGTGCCCTCATGTGGAAAGATCATTTAAAGAAGACAAACTCCTATAGATGACCTGTTAGTGAGGAGAATTTTTCAGAACTATTGCAAGCGGCTAGTCATACTCCACCAAGCAGAATCCAGCTGATAATCCTCCACAGGCCATGATGGCTACAACTCTGCAGCCAAATATCACCTGATCAAGTAATATGTGCAAAAAACAAAGAATTAAATTTATCATATAAAATTTAAACACAAGTCATATCGAGTTCAACAAAACTTAGCATATTTTAATATAAAGAAAAAAATAAATGCTACATTTAGTTAATAGAAAATCCTTATTAGTACCCCCACAAAATATAGGTGCATTTTTTAAAGTAACAGTTTGAAGGGATGTCCAATTATTACTCTTCTGACCTGGGCACCCATTTATTTCCACTGGACTCTAAGTCATAGCCACCTGCAAGGGGAGAGCAGCCTGTTCACAGCCTTATCTATGCTTTGTTTATTTCTGGAGGTGGCAGGAGCAATGGTGTTTGGATGCGCGGAGCACTGAGTCAGAAGTCTGTCAGTTTCCTGAACACAGAGCACCTGCAAATCTGGAAGGTGTGCAAGCATGGGGGTCCTCCCTGAGAGGGTGGCAAAGGTGAGAGAAGGGTCTGAACTTCTATAGAACTGGAGCTCTATACAGTTCTCCAGCAGCTTCATGGAGTCTTGCTGGTGAGGTAAGTGCAATGGTGTCTACACCACCAAGGCAAGCAGCAAACCCAGCAAATCAGTTTTTCTGCTGAGGAGTCTACTGTTACATTTGCCAACATACCGCTGCTCCTATAATTTACTTTCCCTCTTTTACTCCTGCTACACTTGCCCTTCACCAGTTAACAAAGTTCATGCCTTTCACCTACCCTGTTTACCCTACCTGGGAGCTCCTCTGAGCCTCACTTCTGTCCACATCCAGTATGGACTCCCTGCTCCATCAGACTGCTCTGTTGCCTGTACCCTTCACAATGTAGCACTGCTCTACCTCAAATTCCCCAATCATGAGTCCTTCAAATCTATGCATTTTTCTCAGACTTCATGGCATCCAAACATGGCTGAAGAAAATTCCATAGCCTGGAATTTTGGAATCATTTAAATCTGGGGTATACAACTTCCTGTGTCCACAGTGCTTCTTGGAATCTGCTTTACCAGCCTGGCTCTTCTGAAATTAACCCACTTTCTCAAAGTAAATTATTATCCCCCACTCATCCTCACACAGAATGTCTACATGTCTCCTTATCTCCCACTTCAGGGGAATGCTTTCAAATTCTTTTGTGGGGTGGAGTGTAGTACATAAACCAACAGCAGCTACATCACCTGGAAACTATTAGAAATGCACATTCTCAGTTCCACTAGAGGCTTATTGAATCAGAAAATCTGGGGATGGGGCTCAGCTGTGTTTTAATAAACCCTCCTCCAGGCCATTCTGTTTCACACTCACGTTTTTTGCTTGTGTGTTTGAGATAAAATTGACATACAACATTGTATTCATTTGTGATTTAATATGAGTTCTTATTGCAAAATGATTACCACAGTTTACATCCATCCACCATCCATCAGTACATGTAATTTATAATTATTTTTCTCTTGTGATGGGAACTTATAAGATCTACTCTCCCAGTGACTAAAAATATTTCTATCTAGATTATCTTACGTGTCTTCCTCTCATGTCAATAAAACAATTATCACTGCTCATTTCCTTCTTTATTCTCTTTACCCCAATTTTGTCACCTATAAAATATAGGTAATAATACTGACCTCATGGGGTGTTTGTGAGTATTATATACATATATTATTAATAAATTGGGCATATACTTGGAAGGTTTTTAAAAATGTATCTATCAAAATATAATCTACAAATTATAAAATTCACATATTTAAAGTATATAGTTCACTGATTTATAGTATATTCACAGTTGTATCACCAGCACCACAGTCTAAGTTTAGAATACTTTTATCATGCTGAAAAGAAATTCTACACCCATTTAGCAGTTACTCCCAATTTCCCTTCATCTATAGCCCTACCAACCACTAACCTATTTTCTGTCTCTATAAATGTACCTGTTCAGGACATGTCACATAAATAGAATCATACAATATCTGTTCAAATGTGATTGGCTTCTTTCATTTAGCCCGATGTTTCTAAGGTTCAACTTGCAAAGATTTTAAAACAGTCTCTGGCACATGGTAAATGTGCTTTGAGTGTTACTGTTTGCAATAATTTCCTGTACTTAATATTCCCCAAGGACCAAACCCTTTCCATACTCCTGGGATTTCCTGGGATTCCAGTATTTGTTCTTTCTCTTCAATATTTTCAACTCTCCTTTTCTACTTTCATCTCTGTCTTGGCATATAAATCTCCTCAAGTTTATCCAATATCTAGTGTTCTCTCTCTCTCTCTCTCTCTCTCTCTCTCTCTCTCTCTCTCTCTCTCTCTCTCTCTCTCTCTCTCTCTCTCTCTCTCTCTCTCTCTCTCTCTCTCTCTCTCTCTCTCTCTCTCTCTCTCTCACCTTCTCACAACTTATCTAGGATACAGTAGTGAAAGGACTTCTCTTGGAATTGCTATTGACTTTCAGAAATGAACCCTTAAAACCACCACGTGTGTTCTACTAAATTAAATTGTACAAAATTACCAATATGAAACCACTTTGACTTACAAAAATGGCAATTTTTTATCATACAATCTATCAACATCCTTCAAAGACTACCAGGAACACACCTGCAGAATAGCAAGTTGAGTTCCTTCTTGTTGAGATGACAGTAAATGCATACCCTGCAGAAGTATGTGGTGTCTCAGTAGGAAGGCGATAGAAAACATTATAAGACTGGGGTTTTGTCTTAGAAGATTAGGGTGGGAGATGGAGAAGGGTAGAGTTAAGGAAGCACGGCTTTACTCTATGCTGAATGAATATTGTAAGGAAGCAGAAACAATTATGTGATTGGGTCTCTTAATAAAGCTAATTTAGAAAGAAAGACAGATTAGACAGGATAAGAAGATGTTTGGTCATTTTTGTGATTGGACAATGTTCATGGATATGACTACTGTCCCTTAAGTAGGGCATGCTGTTTGAATACAGTTGAACAGTTCCTGCAAATCAGGTTAGTATGTTTCTGAAAAGGATAAACTGGTTTATGTATAAATCATGGTCCTTATATTAGTTCTTGTTCCTGATATGCTAAGTTTTGCTGATACAGTTGTAATAATTTTAGCAAAAGCATTTTGCTAATATGAGGTGAAGGTTTAATTTTTACAAGACCAAATCAAAGTTGGGATTAATGATGTAAGGGAAATTTAAATTATAGAAGGTCTCATTAAAGGTAATTTACCTTTTTTTTTGCAGTGTTTAAAGGAATAGTCATTAAATTTGTTGGCAGACAGTAAATTTCTGCACTAGCTGTGATATGAGAAAAACCACAAGAAAGTTTCATTTCCTTGACCAAAGAGCATAGAGTCAAAAATAATAGAATGAAGATAAAGGATATCATCCTAGTTATTTAACAGAGGATATCAAATTACAAATAAGTAGGATTAATGGTAAAGGATCTTGTTCCACTGTCTTGAGTGGATGCTGCATTTTCTATAGGAACTGAAAGACTTATGCACTGAAAAGAACAAAGAAATTAAAGAATACACAGATAAATGGAAAGACAGCCTGTGTTGTGAATTGTATGACTTCATATTGCTACAATGTACATACACCAAATGAACTACAGTTCAATCAATCTCTATCAAAAATCCATTGGCATTTTTTAAAGAAATGAGAAAAACAATCCTAAAATTCATGTGGAACCACAAAGCACCCTGAATAGCTAAAACAACTTTAAGAAAGGACAAAGCAGAAGGTAACAGTGTTCCTGATTTTAAAACATATTGTAAAACTATGGTAACTAAATCAGTACGGTACTACCATAAAGAGACATATAGGCCAATGAAACAGAATAAAAAGCCCACACATATACAGTCAACTGATATTCAACAAAGAGTCAACAAGAATACACAGTGGGAAAAGGATAGTCTTTTCAACAAATGGCAGTAAGAAAACTAGGTATTCGTATACAAAAGAATGAAATTGAACACTTATCCTACATCAGCCACAAAAATCAACTCAAAATAGATTTAACACTTAAAAATAATACCTTAAGATGGAAAACTCCTAAAAGAAAACAGAGGGGGAAAATCTTCGTCACTTTGGATATAGAGATGATTTCTTAGATATGATACCAAGTGAACAGGCAAAAATAGACAAATGAGACTACATCATAATAAAAACTGCATGGCAGATGAAACAAACAACAGAGCAAAGAGGCAATCTATGGAAAGGGAGAAAATAGTAGCACACCATATATATGATAACTGGCTAGTATCCAAAATACTACTACACCTCAAGTGGAAAAATAAAAAGTAGCCCAAGTAAAAATGGGAAAAGGATTCAATTAGACTTCTACAAAAAAAGGCATGCAAATGACCAAAAGGTATATGAAAGATGCTCAACACCTGTTATGATCAGAGAAATGTAAATCAAAGCCACAATGAAATATCACTCACTTCATGTGCCTGTTGGGATGGGCAGTGTAAAATACATACATATATACATACTAACAAGTGTTGATGAGATTTTGGAGATTTTGGATTCTTTACAAACTATACATGGGAATGTAAAATGGCTGCAGTTGCTAAGAAAAACAGTATGGAGACTCCTCAAATACTTAAAAATAGAACTAGCATATGCTCCAGCAATCCTACTTGTGGAATATGTCTTTAAAAACTCAAATCAGAATCTGGAAGAGATATTTGCATTTCTACATTTACTGTAACACAATTCACAATAACCAATGTGTGAAGCAACCAAAATATCCATTAACCAATGAATGGATGAATAAAATGGGGAATATACATACAATGGAATGATATTCAGCAATTTCAAAAGGAGGAAATTCTTGCATATGTAACAACATGACTAAGCTTTAAGGGCATTATACTAAGTGAAATAAGTCACTCACAGAAGGACAAATACTGCATGCTTCATTTACAAGAGATTTCTAAAATAATTAACCTTATAAAAGCAAAAAGGAGAATAGTGGCTGCCAGGAGCAGGGAAGTGGAGGAATGGGACTGAATGTTCAATTGGTATAAAGTTTCAGTGAAAAGTTCTAGAAATCTGCTGTACAACTTTGTACTTAAAATTAACAATACCATTTATTATAAATTTAAAATTCACTATCAAAATGGCAAATTAAGTTTTAAAATTTTGTTAAGAGGGTGGATCTCATATTAAGTGCTTTTATCACACATACACAAATTCTAATAAGTCAACTCATAAGGCTAATTTGCCATAAGCCCCTGATTATTGGGAGTAAGACTGTAATAGGTGGGAAAATAAATCTGAAAAAATGAAAGCACAGTTAGATCTATACTTTCCTGTATGCGTGTCTATTATTTTTAATTCCTAGAGAAAAGTGATTATATATATATGACTTCCCAAAATTTTGTCTTCTGAGAAATTTGAAATGGATTGAATTAAAAATGAAAATATATCCATTACTTAACAGGAGAGAATTTTTTAAATAGCTCTATAATAAGAAAGGAGGCGAGTTCCAAAAGATTATTTGATACAATCATTCTGTAAAGTAGCACATTTGTCACTAGAGGGAGCTCAGAACTCAACAACCAATGGCAAGATATGCAAGAATAAAATGTCATTTCACTTTAGGGGGAAAATATTTGAATAAAAAATAATAATTTTAACTAAAATTTTTGAACAAATGTGCTGTTCATTTCCAGGAGTTGGGAATTTCTGGGAACATATACCAATTTTCTTCAATTATTAACCTGTGGAATTTTTAATTATACGAAGGGTGACTAATACAAAATTTCCTAATAATCAGTCCATTAACTCAACAAGCTATTTTGGTAAGTATTCTGTGAGGCAAATAAGAGATGGACATTATCCTTGCCCTCTTGGGGAAAAAAATCCTGGAATTCATGTGAAAGAGCAGTAATATAAGGCAGTGATGATTAGGGGTATCTGGAGAGGCTGTTTAGAGAAATAGAATACTTGCTCCCTGGCTTCTCTTTTCATATCTCCATGTGTAACCCTCGGGGGCATCTTCTCCCTTAAAATTACACTATTTAGGGTACATTTGAAGGAGAGAGCTATCCCATAGCTACTCCTAAGCCAGTCTGCTAAGCCACCTGCGTTTCCCCTGTTGTCCATTACATCTCCTCCGACACTCTCGACTCAAACTGAAGAGCCACTCACTTCCTCATCAACCTGAGCTCAGCTGCCATGTCCTTCATTCCTAACAGCAGTGTTATCTTAACACCATGTGGAGCAAAGTTTTACTAAGGTCTTGGGGTGGGGGGGAGGAAATTAGCATCGTATCTTAAAAGTTTCTTGTCCCCTGACCCCTGACATCTGGGAACTTCCCACTGGACATTTCTCCTCAGGTTCCAGAACCACTCCTGCTAGGTTGCAAAATCTTATTCTACCCTTTGAAATGTTTTAAATCTTTCTTTATCCTAGACTAGGTTTCCAATATATCCAGGGTTCATACAGTATGTCCCAAATACTGTATAAGACATACTTAAAAAAACAAACTATTCTTTGTTTACCTAAAATTCAAATTTTATTAGACATCTTACATTTTTCCAAATCTAACAACCCTATCCTAGAACTTTTACTCTGTGTTCTCTCTACTTCATCCTCTCCCATCTGGGTTATACCCAGAGGAAGTAATTTATCTCACTTCTCTCCCTGAGAACAAATATTTATGTTTTAAATAACAGTTTTCCTTTATATCTCAGCAGTACACCACCTGTCTAGTAAATTATTTGCATCCAACAAATTAAACAGAGTGATTTGTTTCCCGGTTTCATGATCATGATTTAACACAGGTGTTTCCAAATCGCCACATTCACAGACTTAGTTCAATGAATTCTTGTTAATTCTGTGTATTAAACCCTATACTAAGTAAGAGGATACCAAATGATAAAGAGAGGGCTTGTGTCTAGGAAAGCAGTGTATTTTAAAATGTGGAAGCAGCTAGCCTACATCAGCTGATGGCTCTGGGCCAGCTGAAACCACTGAAGTCAGCCAATTGCTGCCATGACTTGTGAGTCGGTAACATTTAAAGGGAGAGGTCAGCCTTGTGAAACACCAACATCATATTTAGATTATTTTTAAGTAAACTCCCTTTGTAAGTAACACTGGTATGAACTCTGTCCTGCCACCCACCTTTCAAACTGAGAGGAACACCTAAAATAACTATTATTTATAGTTTATGTAAGCATGGACAAAGTTCTCCACAGGAGATGTGTTTTCTAAATGTCAGTCTATAATTGGAATCCATTCTGAATTATATGCAAAAAATCATTGATCCAGCATCAAAAATTATCTTAAGGGATCAGCAGACAGCTGGATTTGGTCTTCCAATTTTATTGAAAGCAAGACATTGGAAATGGTAAGATTTGCAAGAGGATTGCTAGAAAAACATTAAAGGTGTTTGCCTTCTTTTCTTTCCTGAAAACAAATGTTGATACTGTAGGGGGTTTTCATGTGGTTTAATGCATTGTAGTATATTCAGGACAAAGAAGTATGCCCTTTCTTTCTAAGGAAAAAAAAAAGACTAAGTTACTAGAGAGCAGTGTGACTATAGGAGTTCCCAGGCAGACAGGTTTTAAGAAAAAAATACATGAGGAAGCTGAATGTCTGGCAATTTATCCATTAAAATAATCTCTTTATGAACCTCTCAGAAAGTGTTCTTTACTGGACTCTTACTGTTGAGCATGGAGCCCCACCCAGGCAGGAGTAATTAAACCGATTTGATAAGAAACACCCAAGTGAGAATAGGTTTAACCAAGTGGGCTAACCACTCTGGGGGTGAAGGCCTCCTCTGACTGCTATCTTGATGAAAGGATACACTCTAAATTTGTCTGAGCCCTACTTCTTATCAACACTTTGTAAACAGCACCCCTTTTGGGGAGGTATAGTTTTTTTCTTCATGGGCCAAAGCATTTAACCAGGTACTATAGAAGCCTGGTCACCTGTGAGCAATAATGTGATTTTTGCTTATTTGTGCGTTTATTTTGCTGTTAGCTTTTAGAGGCAATCTCCAAAACCCTCCCTCCCTCTGTATCTACAGCACACTAGCACCTGACCCCCATCCCCACCACCCCAGTCACACTCACACACACTCCTGATTTTTTTAACTTGTGGTTTGAGAGTTAACACTCCCTAAATGTTAGACGACAGCGCATCCAGTAGGGCATATTCCCTATTCCTCGATAGGGTCTGTTTTGCAATCATCCCAGGACTAGTAGGTTCACCGGTGGTTCAGGAAGCTAAAGAGAAACTTGGAGCCCTTGTCATCATCCCCACAGGTTACAGGGGAACAAGCCATCAGGGAGAGGGCAGCTTGGGCACCCCTGGGAATCTCTGTAGCTCTTTCCTATGGGTTTCCAATGCCACTCTTACAGCATCAGGCTCCACGCTCAGGTGTGCACACTTACACATGCCCACACCATACTCCAGGTGTCCATCATCAGGCATGTGTGCCCTGTGCCCACGCTCCCAAGGCTCTCCTGCAATCAAGGCCACAGGTTATAGCCAGAGAGTCTAGCCATGTGAAAGAAAGCCTGACCAATCTTTATTTACCCCACAGATTTGCAGAAGGCGAGCCAATGAGTGCCGTTGTCCCTAGGACTCAGGTCTGGGAGGCCTCTAGAACCTCTTGGCGACCACCTGCACAGACTGGCCCAATGAAGAGAACTGAGATCACCTAGAAAACCCAAACCCAACGCCTGGGGTGAAGTGCTCAGGTCGCTCAAATAGCGCGCACACACACGCATGCGCAAAGCTAAGCCGGCGCCGACTAAGCTAAGCGACAAAACGGCGCACATCCGCTGCGTCCCCGCCTGCGACGGGAGCGCGCAGGGGTGGATGCCGGAACTCCCAGCTTGGGTTTGGAGGGACAGGAGCGCCGGCTCGGGCTTCGGGCCTCCGCCATGGCTCACAGGCCGAAAAGGACATTCCGGCAGCGCCGAGCTGACTCTAGTGACAGCGACGGTTCCCAAGAGCCACCTGCTGAAGCCGGCGCCCCGGGGGAGCTGACGGCCCCAGGCCTTGGGGAAAAGGGGTCGCCCTTTGGAGGACGCCGCGCGGCGGTGACAGAGCGGCCACTTAGGGCCCGGGGCCCTCGGGGCCCTCGGGGCCGGATCTGGGCCAGCTCCCGGCGTAGTAAGGAAACGGCTCCCCACGTAGACGTTGCTTCTGGCGTTCCAGGTGATTGGGGAGAGCAGGGTGGGCGCCCGAGGTGAGGCGGGCGGGCGCGGGGTGGGACGCGACCCACGGGCCCCTCTGGAAGTTTCTGTCACCCACTGTTGACCATCAGCAATGCGGAATCTCATCAGCCCCCGCCGCTACATCTCCATTTTGCTCCCCTTGGGCTAGTGAAGAGTCCTGTGGTTTAGTGGCTCATTTGTGCTTAAAAATCCACTGGCCCTTTACAATCATTAATGAAGTATTTTATGAAGAACGTACGGGATTAATTTTCTAGAAAACATTTAACCAGAACTGTATATTAAAAGAATGTAGGTGACAGACTTGGGGACGTTTTCTTATGCATGTTTTCTTTTTCATCAGTTAGTTGCAAAAACCGAGATTAAAATAATATCAGTAAGTAACTTAGTAGGGATTGCTGACACTAGACTGTACCAATCACAGCGTTTCATATAATAGTCATTTTGAATTAGCTTAATGTTCTTAAATATAGGATTCAAACAGCATAAACTTGCTTTCATAAAATGCGTTCTAGTTTGAATCAGATGTTAATAAGAATACATCTTTTGGTTAGCCCTGTAATAAAAATGTTTTCTCCCCACTACTTTAGTCTAATTTCGGTTATTCCTTAATCGCTATTATGACCTATTTGTTTCAAGTTTTCTACTCAGTGTAAGTCATCTGGTTAAACATTAAGGGAGAATTGAGACTAGGAGTGGTAAAATACCACTGCCTTTTAGAACTGTGGTTCTCATACTTTTTGGTCTTGATGGTACCTATATGCTCCTGAAAATTATTAGCCCCAAAGAATTTTTGTATCTGTGAATTATATCTATTAGTATGTACCATGTCAGAAATTAAAATGAATTCTTAATCCACTTTTAAAAATTTTACCTCATTACATTAAAGATAAATATAATGTTTTTGTGAAAAATAATTGCCACCTCTCCAGAATAGCAAGAGTGGCACTGTTTTCAGTCTTCAGATGTCTTTATTATCTTGCTTAATGAGGGCAGCTGAACTCTCAACCAGCTCCTGCATTCCACCTGTTGTGATACTTTGTTTTGGTTGATGTGAAGAAAACCAGAGTTGTTTGGTTAAAAAGGAATACTTACATTTCAGGGTGTTCTGCTTTAATATTACTACAAATCTCAACAAATGAAGTTTCTTATAGGTTAGTTTACAACATGTAAGCTTAAACCATACCATTAATTTTTTCACTGTTATAAATCTCATTGGTCCCAGGTCTCCCTGGTGGCGCAATGGGTTGAATCGCAGCACTGTGAAGCTATCCAGAGCCACTGCAGCACTAGTTCGATACCCAGCTAGGAAGCTTCCCACATGGCACAGCAGATCTCTCCTGTCTTGCTTACTGTTCCCCTCAGCACTGTATTTCAGACGATCTGCCTGTTCTGCTCCCCACTCTGTCTCTTGAATCCTCTCAGCCCCCACACCTCTGGCCTACACTCCAGCTTGCATGCATAAATAAATAAAAAAAAATTTTTCATCAGTCCCTTTTGCACATTGAGTGGATCTTTTACAAAACTATGCATGATTGGTAACCTCATGCACTGACTGTTTGGGAAAGCACTGAATTTACAGATTCTGCAAATGTTGGATCCTTATACACTATTTTTAAAAATCACTATTAATGTTACTGTTGATCAGTCTTTTAGTATTGAAGAGTTACTTTATTCACAGTGGAGGATATGTTTTCCAAACTTCAGTTTTTATTTGAAAATCTAATTTTTGAAATGGCAGGCACAACTTTGCTCATTTTTGAGAAAATACCAGATATCCATGCCTGAATTTATATAACTATGTAAGACCGTAGCTATGTAAGTTTTGGGTATTCATCATATAAATCAACATGTGCATATCCTGCATAAGTTCACCACTAAAAGTGCAGTTCTATCCAGTACCCTATACCATTGACCTCTTTTACCCCATTTAGCCATCCCTTTTTTCCCCTTCCTTCCTGGTAACCATTAATTTGATTGTATGATCTAAAAGAATTTTTTTTAGATCATTAGTTTGTTGTTTATGTACCATAAATGAATGAAATTGTGGTGTTTGTCTTTCTCCATCTTGTATGTCTAGTATATGTGGAGTAGAATTAAAATACCATATTATACGTACACTTTGTGTTGGTCAGAATTTCAGTTGTTGATTCCAATATCTTTACTCTTGTTATATTTTAAAAATATCCTTAGAATCCAGAACAGTTGATCCTTCAACAGATGAAGAGGATGGAGTACCTCTTTACTCAGAAAATAAGGATGGTCAGAGTTCATCTTCTGACAGCTCTCTCTCTCAGGAAGAATTTTCATCAATAGGTTGGTAATTTTTGTAATTCTGGTTAAGAACTTTGTTTTTAAAAAACAATATTGCATTACTTTTGATTTATAAAACTAAATTTCAGGGTTACATCCTAAGATCTATGTTTATTAAGTCTGACCTCACCCACCGCCAAAATTCTAGTGCCAGTCTCACCATCAGGTTAGCCTCTATTCTTCCCTCCTACCCACTTCCTCTCCTCTGGTAACCACTATATTTTTCATAGAGTTTGAGTTATTTGAGTTGTGATTTGTTAGATCATTTGTTTTGGTGTAGTCCACATATGAGAAAAGCCATTCCATAATTGTCTTTTTGACTTGTTTTCCCTTTAGCATAATCACCTCAAATTCCATCCATGTTGTGGTCAAAGGCAAGAGTTTCATCTTTTTTTAATAGCTGAGTAGTATTCCACTGAGTATATTTACAAATTCTATATCCAGTCATCATTTGATGGGCATTTAGGTTTTTTCCACGTTGTAGCTGTTGTGGATAACAATATTATGAACATAGAACTTGCATAAATTGTTCTGAATTAGTGTTTTTATATTTAGATATTCTTCAGATAAACACTTAGGAGTGATGTTGCTGGGTCATATGCCATTTCCATATATAGATTCTTAAGGAATTACCATCATGTTTTCCATAGGGACAATTTACAATCCAACAACAGTAAGCTTTATTTCTAATACCAGTATTTTCTATACTTAACACATTGTTTGGGGGTAGTTTGCTACTACCAGTCAACGTAAAACGTATAAATACATTTCCCGCATACAATTTAAAATATTTTTGTAAGGAAAACATTATTCCCATATTACTGTTCCTATAAGAAAGGATCACCACTTTCTTTAAGCCACGTAACTGGTGAGTAATAACACATTGTTTGCAGGTAGTTTGCTACTACCAGTCAACGTAAAACGTATAAATATGTTTCCCTCATACAATGTGTTAAGAGGAATAGGACAAAAACTGAGGGACAAGTTGGAGTCATAGAATATAGAACTTGTGGGAACTACTGAAAATTTTATGCAGGTAGATAACGTGACTATGATGTTTGTATTTTAGAATGATCGGTCTAATTCAGGGGGTCAGCAAGCTACCATTCCAATCTGACTCGGCACCTTTTTTTTTTTTTTTGTAAATTAAGTTTAATTAAAACCCAACCACATCCACTCAATTATGTATTGTTTGGGTTACTTTGCACTACAGTGGTAGAGTTGGGAAGTTGCAACAGAAACTTTTAACCAGCAAAGCCAATGCCAGAAATATTTCACTCTAGCTCAAGAGTTCATAATGTTTTTTTCTGTGAACTCTGTTTCAGTCTTGTGAAACCCAAGACTGCTTTTGTGAAAATTAAGTAAAATACATAGCTTTATTAAGGAAACAAATTATACTGAAATATTGTTTAAGCAGTTAAAAGACTTCTCTTTTAACTTATTAAATAATAACCATATAAAATATAATTGTGAAAATATATTTTGAAAACTTGTATAATAAGTACATCTTTATCAACATGTTAAATAACAAGAATCATTATCTCTTGTCATTTTTATATGTAATTTTTTATGTAAGTTCACAAGGTACAGAAGTTCGTATTTAGTAATGTTGCCAGTATTAAGAATTGTAGCCTAATAGACAAGTGAAGCCTTGTCTAGCCTCTATAGCATTTTCCAGTAGTACCTTCCGTGATAATTCATTATCTGGTACTTTAGCCATTAGTCATATGTTGCTGCTGAACTCTTAAAATAAGGTTAGTTGGACTATTTTTAATTTAGTTGAAATTAATCATATACAACTGGTTAGTGTTTGCTGTATTGAACAGTGCTGCTTTAGAAGAATTAGTGTAAGGCAGTAGTTGTAAAGTGTCGGCAAGCACTTCACATCTAAGAAGAGAAGGCAGTGTTTGGAAATGTGAGATAGTTTTTGATTACCATAGTGATTGAGGTGTTGCTCTCATGTGGTACCCAAGAGGAAAGATGATAAAATGTCTTGAAGAGTGCAGGACTGTTCACTATAAAGAATTGTCTCTCTTCAAATGCCCTTCGAGAGACAGCAATTTAAAGTTGAAAACTTATGCGAACAATTAGAAGGGAATGTATTGACTGGAGAAGAAAAGATTAAAGAAGAATTGTGATAAATTTAAAAACTGATGTGTGGAAGGTTTATTTTTTGTTCAGATGATAGATCTATTTGAATGATTGTGTAGTGGAATATCTGCTTTGATTTGTTCACTATGGCAAAGACTGCTTGATGTATGCAAACATTTTTATGAGTTATAAGTCTGTGAAAACAATGTTTTTTATTGTAAAGCTATATGCTGGCTCTACTCATTAGAGATCTGCCCAGCATCTACTGTGGAAATCTTGGAGCTAGATATTTAGATAGAGATAGGACCAGACGGTTTTCTTCCTTGAAGGTTTACTTCTTTTTTTTTTTTTTTTAAGATTTATTTATTTTTGCATACAAGTTGGGGTGCAGGCTAGAGGTATGGGGCGGTAAGAGGGTTCACTAGAGACAGTGGGGGGAGCAGAACCGGCAGATCGACTGAAATGCACTGCTGAGGGGCGCAGCGGGTAAGGAAGGAGAAGTCCTGCTGCACCATGTGGGAATCTCCCAGGCCAGGCATCGAACTCACAACACAGCAGCCGCCGACAGCTCCACAGCGCTGCGCTCAACCCGTTGCACCACCAGGGAGGCCCTTGAACGTTTACTTCTTAACTATAGCTAGAGGGAATTATTAACTCATATCACCAATGAGTCCATTAAGTGTAATTAATTAATTAAATCCTACCAAGTAATTTGTAGGTGAATCACTTCCAATTTAAGTATTTATGCTTCTGTAGTTGTAAACTTGCGTATTTGAACCTAAATGTTTCATCTTAACACTGGTTGCATATTAAAATCCCTGGAGAGCTATAAAACACATACTGCTGTTCAGCTCTACTTTAGATCAACTGAATTTGAATCTCTGGAATTAAGCCCAGGGTACCAGGAGATAGTCAGGCTTCCCAGTGATGATTATAATGTGTAGCCAGAATCAAAAAATGCTAATATAAACATGGTTTTGAATTTCAGTTCCACTTTAGGTGATATTAGCTGTTCCTCCCAACTTTAATTCACATTACAATGGAATCATTAAACCAGACAAGACAAAATAAAGAGCCCTGTGGCAAATCCCTACATTGCTTCATAATCAATTTTTGGGAGAGGGAAGGAATAAGTATTCAACCAGTTAAGAAACCATGTAATTTTCCCCACATATTTTAACATTGACAAAGAAAACATGCAACTCTTAAATGCTTTGGGAGGATAAAAGGAGACCTCACCTGTGTCATTTTCCTGATTACTACCTGATAAAAAGTAAATCACTTGATTTGATATTCTTCATATTTAATGACTATATATTGGTTTCTAGTGATCATAACTTACTGCTTTGTAATTCATTTTTGTTTTCCTTATAATTTATGTTAAGTATATTGGCCTTTAATTTCTGAAATCTATTTTGTATTTCAAAAATTGGAATATTTGTTTATTTCCAGGCATTTGACATCTTTTTGTTTCTCAAAGAATTTGAACCATTTTGTATGAAAGTTTCAAAAGTGTAACTAAGTGACTTGACATCTCTAATATTTTGAAACACTTGAAGTGGGTCTTCTGCCATTTTGTTTACATTACAGCTTACCTCTTGCATGAATAAATTTGGTTTTGTTGCTTTACATTTTAAAAGGACATGTTTATTAGGAAAAGGAGAAAGAAAATGACAGGTGCCTGTCTAGTCCTAGGCAGGCAGGAAAACTGCTGTTGTTTTAAATAAAATTTTATTGATTTATAATACTATATAAATTTAGGGGAAACATCTTCACCTTTACATGAGTAAGTTGCACTTTATCCATCACCAAAAGTTACAGTGCCCTTCTTACTAGGCACTTGATCTGCTCTACTCTTTGTCCTCCCACTCTGATAACCATCACACTTTTCACAGTTATTTTTGTTGTGATAGGTTAGTTTGTTTGCTTTGGTTGTGAAGAAACTTTTTTTGAATCAGAAAAGTTCATATTAATTAAAATTAAAAGTTCATACTAACTTATAACACTTTGTGTGCCGGTGCCCTTTAAATTTACCAGCCCTTGGGGCCAGCCATTTTCTGTGCCACCGCATGAATGGTATAAGCATTCAATAAAACAAACAACAACTCCTGAACTACTGGATATTAAAAAAACTGTAATATCTCTCATAAAACACCTTACACTTTCACCAAAACAATATGTAAAGCTTCTAGACTGAGTACGATCAAAGAAATAGCTCCTAATAGTTCCAAATAAATCCACTGTGGCATGAAAAACCTGAGACTAGATGAACACGTATTAATACGTGAGTGGTCACCTGATACTGGTGACAAAAACATGTGCTAATACGTGAGCGGACCACAAAATGTTAAAAACAAGAAAAAACTTTCAGCAAAAAGCTAGCAACAACATCTGTTGAATGAGAGTTAAAATATTAATAGGAGTGTTTCTGTATTTTTTAGGTATTTCTTGATTTAATTTCTCTTATATTTAACTTCTGTCAGATTAATTTTCTTTCATTATTGATGTAGATTGTGTACTAAGTAACATCAAAATGGCAAAAAAAATTTAGAAAAACAGTGATTTATCTTTAGCTGTAAAGATTATTTCTGTTGATTATTATTCTGTTGATTAAAGGCTATTTCTATTTAGTTTTCATTGTCCTGCTCTTTATGTCTTTCAGTAACTATCCCTGATACAGCTTTTATTCAGTCAGCCCGTAGAAAACGTGAATTGGCCAGGGCACAAAATGACTACATTTCTTTAGATGTAAAACACACCTCTACCGTCTCTGGAATGAAGAAAAACAGTGATGAAGATCCTGAGAGTGAGCCTGATGACCATGAAAAGAGATTACCATTTACCCCCAAACCTCAAACACTTAGACAAAGAATGGCTGAAGAAACAAGTACATATTTAACTTATTTATAATATATGAAGATTAAGGCATTTTTCTTTAACATATATTATGCTGTTGTGTCTCATTCTAAAAGGGTATTAAAGTGGTATTTTTTTTAATATTAATTTGGTCAATGACATGACCTCTAAAAGACATGTTTTTAGACATTAAAATAATTATACAGTACCTTATTTTTGAAATTGACAGATAGCACTATTAACTTTGTAAAGATTTCTTTTAGTATGGAAGTAACTACAAAAATTTTAGGTGTCATATATTAAAATCTTCCCTACTCAAAAAGAAAATTCATTGACCAATGAATATTAGGTCTCAGTTTTACTGTCACATTTGTCATTGATGAACAAAAGTTTTTGTCATTTCAAATACCTTTTTTTTTTTTCTCAAAATAAGGCTTTTGCTTCTTATAACCCAGCAATTGTTTTTAAATACTTGCATCCTCAAATGGAATTGAAAATCTCTGATAAGGAAAACCAGTATTTAACTTTTTCCAAGTTTTTCCATATGCGATACTACAGTGGTTTGAATGGGATAGTTTGGTGATAAAAGTTCAGGTTCTGGAGGCAGATTGCTTAGATTCAAGTTCTAGCTTGAACACAGTCCTCAGACAGGTGGTTTAATCTCTTGACACCTGAGTTTTCTTTTAATAATTGAGAGTGATAATCTTGCTTTCTTCACAGAATCATTGTGAAGACCAAATTAGTACATAAAAGATTGCTAAGCCAGAACATTACATTTACCCATAAATATTAGCTGCTGCTACTAGAATTTGAAAAAACACTTAATATTTATACAAGAACTTTTCTCCCCTCAAGCAACCAGAAATGAAGAAACAAGTGAAGAAAGTCAAGATGAAAATCATGATATTTGGGAACATCAACAAATGAGAAAAGCAGTTAAAATCACAGAGGTAATAATTTTATACCATGTATAAAATTACAACAAACTAGATTACTTAAAACAACAGACATTTCATCCTCTTACAGTTTTGGAGCCCAGAAGTCCAAATAAAGGTGTTGGCAGGATTGTACTCCTTTTGAATGCCCTAGAGAAAATACTTGGTCTTTTCCAGGTTTTGATCACTCTAGTGTTCCTTCCTTTGTGACTGTGTAACTCCTATCTGTCTCTTCCTTCACATGGCTGCCTTTTCTACTCCTGTACACTCTTTGTCTCTTTTAAGACACTTGGTTAATGTATTTAGGGCCCACCTGTATAATCCAAGATGATCGCATATCGAGATACTTAATACAACAGCAAAGATCCTTTTTTTTCACATTGAACTCATATTCAGATTCTGGTGTTAGGATAAGAACATATCTTTTGAGAGGTCACCATTCATTTTACTATACCTTGCCCTTCCAAAAGCTCCCAGAAGAGAATCTACTTTTTGACTGTTCTACCTTTTGGTGGCTTTTGGCTAGTAGCGTCATCTCTCTCTGCTACATCTTCACATCATCTCCTTTTATTGTATCCCAAAATTGCCTCTCCCTCTCTTACAAGGATATGTATATTTACCTTTAGGGCCCATTTCACTAATCCAAGAGAAGCCCTTCTCCTGATCCTTAATTTAATCACATATTTTGCCATATACAGTAACATTTACAGACTGACTTATCTTTTTGGAATCACCATTCAGCACCCTACAGCCACGTAACAGAGATAAACATTAGACTCTTCCATCTTTGCAAGGGAAAACACAGCTAAACAAAATAATTAGGCTGAAATCTTCAAAGTGCAGTGACAGAATTATATACAGGGTCCTGAAAGGACGTAAAGAAATAAGTGAGTGGTTTTATAGATACTAAGATGAATGGGAAAGCTTGGAAAAGCCTCTACATAAGTGGTCAGTTTTAAATGGGTCTTTGAAAAATGTTTATGATGTAAAGGATTCAAGATAGTAAAAAATGATGGCTTAACCCTAAAAGCTTCACTGCCATCAGTTGCACTTCCACTTCTTCTTAACTAGAGTGAAGTTAGGTAGCTACTCTGTCATGAAAACCAAGTATTTAATTTTGGGGAAACAGGCATAGTTTTAGTTAGGCACCTGTGTCTACCACACAAGATAGTATAATAAAGACTGTTGAGCCTTCAAAAACTGCATAACTTTCTGAGAGTATATTAGGCTTTAAAAAAACAGTAACTTTAAAAAACACTTTTACAAAACCAAGCTTTTGTAAAAACTCAGATTTCATAAATTGCCTCTTACATGTGAATTTAAATTTTCAGAATTTTAAAAACATAACTGAAAATTTTCAAAGGCGTGCAATTTTGAGCTAGTGAGAACTTAAATATCTGATGTTCGTGTTATCAATATTTGTAAGATAATTGTTTAAAACAACACAAATATTCATATTTTTAGGGACGAGACATAGATCTTTCCTGTAGCAATGAATCTCAAAGAAAGAAGATGTTTGATACTTCCATTTCATTTCCACCAGTAAATTTAGAAATTATAAAGAAGCAATTAAATACAAGGTAAGTAATACTCTAAAATTTATTTACCCTAGACATTCAATAGTGGAAAAAAGATGCTATATTTTTTATTATTATTAAATGTATTAATAATATTAAGCAGATTTGTAGGAAAAAACAGCATCATCTGTGCTACCACCCTAACACAACTCATTTTGGGTTTTTTTTAAGTTTTTAAATATTTATATTTATGCATACAAGAACTGGGGTGTAGGCCAGAGGTGTGGGGGAGGGTGAGAGGATTTACCAGAGACAGATTGGAAGCAGTATAGGCAGATTGATTGAAAATACACTGGTGAGGGGAGAAGCAGAGAAGAGACAGGAGAAGTCTGCTATGCCATGTAGGTTAGCTCCCTTGGCCAGGGATCGAACTCGTGCTGCAGTGGCTGCAGATGCTTCATAGTGCTGAGACTTAACCCCTGTGCCACCACAGAGACCCCCATTTTGGATTTCTTTTTAATAATAATAGATACCACATGGTTATAAGCTTCCCCCCCCCCCATGTTTAATAACCGTAAAAAAAGATGTTGGGAATGAAATCAACAAGATTGCAGAATAGGATGCCCCAGCCTGATTTCCCTACAGAGCTACCAATTAACAACAATGTATGGTTCGTTCCTCAAGCCTTTATGAGAACTCAGGAAACAAGTTTGGAGGTTGCAGTACCCCAGAAAGCTCAAAGCCAGGAATGTAATTTGAAATCAGTGAGAAAAGGCATTTCATTTCAGTCACAGCAACTCCTCCCATAGCCAGCACAGTTTACATTTCAAAGAAACAGAATAAGTCCCAACTCATGACTTCCCCATTGGTAGGAAAAGAGAACTAGTGCCCGCCACCAACAGCTCCACAGTGCTGTGATTAACCCCTTGCGCCGCCAGGGAGGCCCCAGAATAATCCCTTTTAAAGAAGCTCAGTGTGCTGCAAGAGAACATAGACAACTAAACAAAATCAGGAAAATAATGTATGAATAAATTGAGAATATCAACAAATTAGAAAAAAGGAAACATTCTGAAAGTGAAGAATACAATAATGACACTGAAAAATTCACTAAAGGGAATTAACATCAGCTTGATGCTGAAGAATCAGTAACCTTAACAGATGATCATCTGAAATTAAAATCAGAAACAAAAAGTGAAAAAAGTCTAAGGGACTAATGGGACACCATCAAGCACAATAATATACACATACAGGTATCCAGGAAAAGAGACAGAACGGGGAATAGAGCTTAATTGAAGATAATGGCCAATAATTTCCCAAACAGAAGAGAGAAATGGCTATCTAACTTCAAGAAACTCAAAAGGATTCCAAGGAGTATGAGCCCAAAGAGACTCACACTTACATTATCAGACTTTTAAACCACAAAGGGAATTTTGAAAGCAGGGAGACAAAAAAACACCTAGTACAAGGGAGTTGCCATAGGGATTATCAGTGGATTTCTCAATAGAAATCTCTATAGACTAGAAAGGAATGGGGTGATACATCAGAGTGCTGAGAGAAATTGTCAACCAAGGGTAGTATATCTGGCAAAATTGTCCAAAAATGAAAGCAAAATAAAGGCCCTTTTAGATAAAAGCCCAGGGGATTAATCCCCACTAGGCCTGCCCTACCAAAACTGCTAAAATAATTTCTTCAAACAAATTAAGGGTGCTAGCTAGATAATAACACAAAGCACAGGAAAATTGAAAGCTTTCTGGTAAAGGAAAATGTCTAGACAAATAAGAATATAATGTGAAAATCACTTAAAATTCACATACAAAATTTGAAACAAAACAACAAAGTATGTTAATGAATACAAAATTAGGTAATATTGGGTCATCAATAACAGGAAGTGGAGGAGGAGTTTTGTATGGGATTGAAGGTATCAGCTTAAAATAGACACCTAGAATTATAAGATTTCTTTATAATCTCCTTGGTAACCAAGAAGATACCTATGGAAGATGCACAAAATGAAATTAGGAAAGAATCAAACCACATTAATACAAAGCCAAATAAAAATGTAAGGCAATGAAAGGAAAAGAGGAACAAAATAACCTGTTCATTTAGATAGGTATTTTCTAAGACCACAAACTGAACTAGCTCCATGAGGACTCTTGTTTCAAATATAAGACCACTAATTATTCTAACAACTTACCTAGTTTACAATCCTCATCCGCCCACACTTCTACTCTAAAACTACATATAACTAGCTCAACACCTAAAAACCTCTATGTTTACTTTCCTACCTTTTCCTTTGAGAACTCGTTTGTTGTGATGCTCTCCTTTATGTAATTAACAGGTTTATATAATTACCAGTTTGTTTGGTGGTCTTTGTAAGGTAACTTTAAAATTTTTTTCATTGGTCTGCTATTTACTGTAATAGAAATAAGAGTTTGGAAAATAAAATAATTCTTATTTTTTTATTTATTTAGATTAACATTACTACAGGATACTCACCGCTCACACCTGAGGGAATATGAAAAATACATAGAAGATGTCAAGAGCTTAAAGAGTACCATCAAGAACCTTGAGGATTCATCAACTCAAGCTTTAAATTTTAAATTCTATAAAAGCATGAAAGTTTATGTGGAAAATTTAATTGACTGTCTTAATGAAAAGGTACGTGGCTATAAATATTATATCATTTCCTTTTTATTGCGAAACCCCTTTACCATGCAATTAAGGAAAGTTTGCCACAACTAAATACTTTCCTCTAGTATTTTTCCTTCATATTTTTGATGTAATATGATACTAATGTTGAACAGTTGGGATTTTTTTGGTAATTATTTATTAAATAACAAAATTTTGTATATAAATTTTTGTTTCAAAATTTCATCTGTTCAAGAAAAATTCTAAAGAGTGAATTATTAAGTCAAAAGTCTAAATATTTTTAAGGCCTATGAAACATTGGTACATTATCCTCCAGAAAGATTGCCAATTTTATAGTTTGCTAAATTTGACAATTGGTTTTTGTTTTTATATATTTATTTGACTTTGACTAAATCCTTCATTTTATTAACTACATGTATTTTTTTCTTTTTGTGTGCTTTTTCCCGTTACCTTTTTGGTTCATAGCAGGACTTTTTTTTTTCTCCTTATATAATGAAATTGTTTATTGCTTTATTCTTTATTGCCTAGTATTTTTAATGCTTTATCCTACTTGATGTAGATAAACTCTGATGTTTTATCTTTTTGTTTGTGATGGTTTGTAACATCGGGTGTTTTGAAATTATGTTTCTTCACATTTATGCATCAGTCTGTGCATCAGTCTTTCCATTATTGTTTGTTTTTGTCTTATACATACTAAGTCCTTGCATCGAAGTCTTCAGTTCTTTTTTCTTTTTTTTCAAATTTATTTATTTATACATATAAGCTGGGGTACAGGCCAGAGTTTGGGGCGGCGAGAGGGTTCACCAGAGACAGAGTGGGGAGCAGAACAGGCAGATCAGAAATACACTGCTGAGGGGAGCAGCGGGCAAGGCAGGAGAGGTCTGCCGCACCATGTGGGATTCTCCTTGGCTGGGAGTCGAACTTGCATTGCGCGCTGCCGACAGTGCCACAGCACAGCGCTCAACCGCTGCGCCACCAGGGAGGCCCTTCAGTTCTTTTCTTTAAGCAGACTACTCATTTAAAAATATCCATATTATATTTATTTACATTAAAATATCACCAGTTGGATGTGAGATTCTCCCCCTTTTTTTAAAGTTGAATAACTTAATAGCACTCAGTAGGTGCTTTTCTGAAGTGTTTATTACTGTGTAACTTTTATTATTTCTTGAAGAATTACATTATTAAAGTTTTATGGCCTGCCCTTGATGTTATCCATAGCAGTAACAGTGGGTTACCATTGGCCTGGGGGAACTGGTAACTAAGAAATAGAAGATTGTCACTCTCGGCTGTTCTCTCTCTTTTGTCTCTCTGGTTAAGTGTTTTCCAGTCTCCACGTTTTCCAATTCACTAGTTTTGTTTGCCCCCCACACACACACAAAACTGCCCCCTCAACCTGAGAAAAACAACTGTATCCATCATTTCCTTCTACTCTTCTATCTCAAACAAAGAAAAATAGTTCCTCCTACCTGCACACTTCTCCATGTTCACTTTAGTCCTTCATTTATATTTATAGCTGTTCTAGTAAAGTAAGATTTTTTTTTGTTTTTTTTTTAAATATTAAGTGTATATGCTACTAGGTCTGTTCCTCATAAGGTATTTTAACTGAAATGTGATAGTACTAAAGATGTTTCTTCATATGAAAATTGAGCACATACATATGCTTATACCTAAACATTTTTATTATTCATTATTGATGATGCACAAAATGTTATATGTGTATTTCAGATTATTGACATCCAAGAAATAGAATCATCCATGCAGTCACTCCTTTCAAAACAAGCTATGACCCTTATGAGACGCAGACAAAATGAATTAAAACATGAATCAACGTATTTGCAACAATTATCACGTTAGTGTTTTCCATTTTTAATTATTAAGCTACATGAATAATAATAAGCTGGTGAATAAAAATATTTTTATTCCTGTGTAAAAAATGCTTATTTGCACATTTTCCCACTAACCTTTCTCCTGTGCTCTTCCTAAAACTCAGAACATTTAGAGCTAGGATTTTAAAATGCCCTAAGTCTAAGACAAAAATTAAAAGTATAACTTTTTATCATTTAATATTTGAGTCAAATTTATATGGCCATTTAATAACTGTTTTAAGATAAGTTGTCATACATAAATTACACTGGTCAACAAATTTTTGTGAAAGTCATGTTACTGAATTAAAATTAGTCATTTCCTATCAGTTTGCATGTGCTCAACATGAATATGACATTCAAATTCTAATTTTGGCTCTAGTTTTTTGTAATCTGCTATAAATTGATGATTACCTCATGAAATGCATGCTAATAGTAATAGGCCTATGGTTGATACCTGTAAAACATCAAGACATAGATTACTTCTTATATTTCTTCGCTTGTCTCTTGTACAGCTGTTGAGGAGCATCTCTGAGGAGTGTCTAGCAGTAGTCAGCCAGCATTGTAGTGGACCATTTTCCCTAGTATCTTTGTTCCATTGATGCGATATCTTGATGAAAACATTTGCCATGTTCATTTGCCATGTTCATCCCTAAACATACCACAGTTTTCCGGGAAGAAATGCAGATGGGAATGAAGGAAGTGGTTCTTTAGAGACATATTGCAGTGAAGTTTATGATAATGTATCAGCTGTCTTCTACTAGTTCCTTGTAGTTTTCTGCCCTAACATTCCCAGGAAAGTTTGTAGACACTAGGCGAAAAGCATTCCATGCTTGTTTCACATCACCCTGCAGCGAGTTGTTGAACCGGTCATTTCAATGCAGACGGAATGTTTGGGTAGACTATTCTTGACTTCTTTTGCTTCGTTATTCCACTGGAAAGAGTAGGAACCAAGCAGAACTAACAGTCTTTTATGTGGTTGCTTGGCTCTCTCCACACATGGGGACTGCAAATGGCATTAATGGTCTTTTACCATTTCACCACTGTGAAAGCTGTGTTGGACATGTAGCACAGCATATATGCGGGGCCCAAGGCTTGTGTTGGTCACCAATCTTGCATCCAAAGTCAAGATGATAAGCCATCTTCACTTGAGAAGTGGTAGTTTTCTTCTGGTGAGCAAATGTCTCTTCCCCACAGATAGAGCAGAAATTGTCCACGCTATTAACACGTTCAAGGCATTGCTGCTCTGTATTGTGCCTACATGGATAAAATAATAACAGTTCTATGGAGCAGTAACTTAAACTGTCTCGCACAAAGTCTGAAATATTTTCAATGCTCAACCTTTCCGACAGGGCTTTATCTAGTGCACTGCTGACATCAGCTTACTTCAGCAGCCAGCTGGCAGTAGTATTGCATTACATCATAAAATGATGCAATCAACTCTGGATGATGTGTGCATAATGGTATTATGCAATGCGATGCAATATGACATCATTCTAGGCTGATTTAGGATGTTGCAGTCCCACTAGATAAATTTACACACTGAAACATACAAAATGAATTTTATTAAATATCTTCAAAACGAGAGCTAATAAAAAATTTTCAGGGTTATATTCATGTTCAGCACACCAAGATACTACAGATTAGGGCCTTTTTAAGTCAGTAATAATCTCACTGTTGACCAGTGTTATAGATCTAACTATAAAGTTTCCATGACACTTTCATCATCTGCTTGTGGAGCTTAAAGCAATTCAGGTATGTTTCAATATAGAGTCATCTGTAAGATTTTATATATAAAATTTGGGTACTAACTTTAGTTTGCATGCTGGTTTTGTATTTTCTGAGATATCTTCCTTTGATTAAGGTGTTGTCAGGGATAAAGAGCTTAAACCATAAGAAGCAAAATGATTTTTAAACACAACATTTACTTGGTCATAAGTTAATACCAAAAAAGTTGTATGATCTATTGATAATGCAAACATTTCAAACATTTGACTATATAGCAATAGAAAAAAATCTGGTGAGATCTGCTGAAAAAAAATGTGGGAGAATGAAACTGTATGACAGAATTTGTCATTATTCACAGTGCTGAGCAATATTCACCAGCCAAGATACTTTTTCTTAGGCTAACACCCAGTGCTTATTAATACTGTGATGGCAAGCTAACTTTGGAATTTCATTGCATGATAAAATATACAAAATAAGTATATGTTTGTGTGTGTGCTTATATATGCACACCCAGGATATAACTGTAGCTTTTCAAAATGTTTGTCTTAAGAATTTGTAGTATGAAAACTGTTTTATTCATTAACAGGCGAAGCTGAGACATCAACAAATGGAAGCTTGGCTATAGATGAAGGAACTCTATCAATTTTAGAAGAGGTTGAATCTCGAAGGTAGCTATATAAAGTGAAGACTTAAAGCATCATTGAGCAAGTATTTTCACTGTTTAAATATAACCATATGGTATAATTAACCATGTCTAACAATTTGTAGAAATGATATAAAACCAAAATTTACTTAAGCAGTTTGACACATTAGTGTATGTGGAATAAAGTGAGTGGTATGGCATTTATCAGGCTGAGAATTGTTAATATCTATAAACTAATCCTAATTGTCAGAGGCCAGCTCCAACAGATGTCTCCGGTTGGGCCCCTGGGAGGTGGAGAAGGCATCGGCATAATGACGAGAGGAGAAGCGCGAGTGAGAGCACACACCAGAGAGTGTGATCAGGCTGTTCCACTTTATTTCCCCCAAATCAGGGTTTATATTTCATCAAAAATAGGCTAGTAAGCATAACTTTAAAGAAAAAATTAACTACAGGCAGTGGCAGGGTGATTACAGATATTCAGATGCATAATCAATTGCATACTTTGAGGAGAATCAAGGAACTTTGGAAAAGCGTCTGTTGTTTGATGTAAATTCTGGTAAAGTACCGGACATAATCTAAATTCCAGTAAGGTTCAGAATAGAATCTTCAACCTTCGCCCTAGGCCTAGGGTCAAGGCTGCTGTCTTAATGCTTACTGTCTGAAACTAAGACCCTAATAAAAGAAACATCTTTATGCTAATCTCTGGAGGAAATAATCTAAGAAACCTATATGCTGATTTTTCAAGGCAAGGAAGGAAAATAGGGGAAGGGATTAAATGTTCTTTGTTTTAAACATTAACCCTTGACCAGGCAAGGACACTTCACTATCAGAAGTACATCTTGGTGCCAGGACCTAATGAGAAAGGCTAGTGCATGCAGGCATGGTGGAGAAACTTAATTATTGTTCTCACCTGTAGTTATACTTAAATTACTTGCAAGCAGAAATGTTGCATCCTGACTTTTAGGAACACTTCCTTGAAGGCTCTTGACCCATAAAGTGACCTTGTCAAAACAATATGGGCCTGTCTAGGCTGCGACACCTAATTATATTGTTGTCTTCAAAATCTGACTAGCCTATATGGGAATGCCTTTTAAGGGAAAAAGGGAGAACACCAATTCAGATTAATGTAGGTAAAATGTCAAAAATATTAAGGTAAAAGTATATGCTAGTAGAATGATGTATTTCTGATTTCTTTAAATAAATGATGTCTACTTTTTACTTTAAAGCATTTATTTCTAAAAGCTGTTTTTAATTTATTTTTGGTGTATTACAAAATATAGAGCACAAAGAAGACAAGCAAGAACACTCTCTGGAAATTGTAATCATCAAGAAGGGATGTCTAGTGATGATGAACTATCTTTAGCAGACATGATTGACTTCCAAAAAAGCCAAGGTCAGTTACCATGTTTCTAATATGTCTTGGATTAATGTATTGAAATGGTAAGAAATGTTTTGATGTGATTTCCCTTAAATATATAAGCTGTATCAAAAAATTGGGAAATTTCAGGAACAAAGAAGCACATTTTGCCCAATTAAGATTTTCCTACCTGGGACTCCCCGATGGTGCAGGGAGTTAAGTCTCAGCACTGTGAAGCTATTGGCAGCCACTGCAGCACAAGTTCAATACCCAGCCAGGGAGCTAACCCACATGGGCGCAGCAGACCTCTCCTGTCTCACCCACTGCTCCCCTCAGCAGTGTACTTCAGTAGACTGCCTGTTCTGCCCCCACTCTGTCTCTGGTGAATTCTTCTCCCCCCCCCCCGACCCCCTGCCTCTGGCCTAAATGCCAGCTCTTATATGCATAAATAAATAAAATAATCTTTGGGGGGAAAAAAGATGTTTCCTACCTCTGAAAAAATGGAATAAAATGGAGTAAGAGTATTTTGAGTATTCCTGCATCTATAATTTTTATGTTTTAGCCTTTCTCATCTGTTATAAATAACATTTTTGGTTTTATTTCTTTAATACATACGTTCCATAGTACCATTTTTTATATAAATCAATTTGAATTTAGTAAAGCCATTGGGCTTTAGTATTATGAGAAGGTAAAATAAGTATAGTTGAACGAATATGGGTTTTACAGTTAAATATATTGGGGTTTAAAAAGGGCTCTGTTTTGTGTGATCTTGGGCAGATTCTTTGACCTCCCTAAGTCCAGTGTGTGTTTGGTTTTGCTGTAAAAAGATAAGCTAGTAACACCTGTCTTGTGGGGAAGATAGTTACCGTGATGAAGTGACACAAACTTAAAGTTCACAAACTTAAAATGCATTCATTTTGTCCACAGGTGATATTTTACAGAATCATAAGAAGATTTTTGAAGATGTACATGATGATTTTTGTAACATCCAGAATATGTTGTTGAAATTTCAGCAGTGGCGAGAAAAGTTTCCTGATTCTTATTATGAAGCTTTCATTAGTTTGTGTATACCAAAGCTTTTAAATCCTCTAATACGAGTTCAGTTGATAGATTGGAATCCTCTTAAGGTATATAAGTTTACCATGC
>PVIJ01012964.1:31085-47257 GCA_004024925.1 Scalopus aquaticus | reverse complement strand
TATGAGGTATAAACATAATGATTAACCTCTGCCCTGAGCCTGGAGCCTAAAAGCAATAGCGTAATGTCCTTTTTGCCTGGAAACCCGAATTTGATCAAAGGAACCATCTTATTCCAACTCCCTGGAGTGGTTAATCACAGAAGCCATCTTATGCTGATTCCCAGAAGCAGGCAGGGGAATGTAAGGGGAGGGGGAGTAAATGTTTTTGCACAGGACACCACGCCGGGTAGGGCGAGAATGTACTTCTCGAAGGAGCAGCTCGGCACCTGGACCCAATCATGGGGTCTTAGGCCATGGAGAGGTTATGTCTGCAGGCATATCTTAAGAAAGTTATAGGTCTAACTTAGAAAATATTTGTGAGTTAAAGTAGTTACGGGAAGAGATGACGCCTCCTGGCTACCTAAGGAACTCTGCCTTGAAGGTCCTAGCTCCGTGCTGCGCCTTCAGGCAACTTGGGTGGACCAGGGCGTGGCAGGCTGCCTTGCTCTGTTGCTGGGGACCCCAACAAAAAAGCGCTCTCAGCCTCCCCAAGAGGCCTCCCTCCGCGTGAGCTGCCCTCTGGGTCACGTGCAGACGGCCTGAGAAGCGCGAATCCCGCCGAGCGCCGCCGTGAAGTGAGTGGTCCAGCGAGGCGCCCCTGCCGGTTCTGCCCGGACCGCCTTGCCGCCTGCCTGGCCTGGCCCGCCCCCCACCACGCCACCTGGCAGGGAACCCGGGGAGCTGGGCTTTGGACCCAGACTCCCCAGCCTCACAGTGGGGTCTCGAGTGGGTCATCAAATGGCTCTGGAGTGGACTGTCCACTCCCCACCCACGGCACTGCTGAGCGCCTGGGGCCTTCTCCTGCCTGCACAGGGCCAGCTCCCGCGTCGACAGCAAGATTCGGGGCGCTCCCCCCGGGGCCCCTCATTCACCTTCCACAAGCAACCCACGTGCTCGCTAGGTGTCTGGCTCAGCTTAAGGTCCATCTGAAGGTCTGCAGCACCCAAGCCTAGGCCCAGAGTCGCCCCACGCAGGTGGTCGGGAAACACTTATTGAATGAAGGCCCCTTGGTTTCCTGCAGCGCAGCCTGGCAGTGAGGGGCCAGGGCTGTGGGGGCGACCCCGGGACATGACTGGCCCACTCTGCCTCAGTTTCTCAACTGTGAAGTGGAGACAGTTCCAAGCACACCTCCCTGGCCGAGTTGTCTAAAGCGAGAGGTAGCCGCAGACCGAGGGCCTGGCCTGTAGGACGTGCTCCCGGACACCCGGCTCCTGGGCTGAGTGGGCCTGGGACACACGGTCAGAGCCCGGGGGGCTTTTGGCAGTCCGGGGAGAAGGAAAAACAGGACTGAACTCCTCAGACTCTGAGCCCCTGATGCGAGGCATGTGGCTTCCAGATGACTCAGCAGGGTCAGCTTCCTTGGAATCGCCCCTCTGGCCCCAAACTGGGCCTGTGGCAAGTGCCTCATCAGCCACCCCCAGACTGGCAACTGGCACCCCAGAGGCCTCCTGACTCACGGTGGCGTGAGTGCACGGTGTGCACTTAGGCCGCGCCGGCCACAACACATCCCTCCCTCACCACATTGTGTCTTTGCTTTTTGTAGGTTCCTTGTTCTAAATTTATAGCTCAGGAGGCGGGAAAGTGCCGTCAGGATGGCGTGACCTCTGGTTGTGGGCGGCAAGGGCACCGGGACAGGCCCCACTGGGGAGATGGGGGCCTGGGGACCCAGCGCTGGCTCTGAGGTCGGGGTGCAGTGACACTGTGATGCTCGCGACTCGGTGTCCCTCAGCCGCAGGAGGAGCAGGTGTCTCTTGGGGCTCCCACCCATTGGCTGAGTGCCCGGTCCTCATGGAAAGCAGATGGGGACACACCCACAGCATCGAGCCTGCTGCCTCCCTCAATGGTAGATGTTTACTGAGACTGACCAAGTGCTGGGAAAGTCAGGGGAGATGAAAAGCAAATCAAAGAAATGAAGGTGCGGTGGAATATTACACAGCCATGAAAAAGATGAGATCCTGGTATTTGGGAGAAAACGGATGAAACTTGAGTTGATTATGTTAAGTGAATTTAGTCAAAAAGTTAAAGGTGGGTATCAGATGGTTTCACACATGTGCAGAAGATAAATAACCAAAACACACACAGGCAAAGTACAGTAGGAATAAATCTTGAACTCAGTGAAAGACTATAATGGTTACCAGAGGGAACAGGGGGATGGGAGGAAGGGACGGGGGAACGGGTGATGTGGTGAGTGCAAGAATTCAGATGGGGAGGTGGCAGGCCAGATCCAGGTGGCGTGGGTGCCATGTGGGCACTGAGCGGGCAGGGCTCGGGGCTGACCTCACCTTCGAGGGAAAGTCGGGCTGTGGCGTCAGCTCCTGCCAGACAGCAGGGCACAGCATGGGGTGGGGAGATCCCCGAGGAGCCCGCTGCCACCTGGGCTGCTGGCGGCTCAGGCGCGGTGGGGGTGGGAGGGGAGGCTGCGGGGTGGGGTGTGACTCCAGCTGGCCCCGGGGGAGTAACTGGCCCGCAGGGCTGTGTGGCTCAGGCTGTCGGGGCTTCACGCGGTCACAGCCCCGGCGGATCTGTGTGCTCGGCGGCCTGGGCTCACTGCCGTGGCCGTGGTCATGCTGCTGTCCCTCCCCCCCGCCACCGTGGCTTGTCGCTCATGAGGAGTCCAGCTCCTCCTGCAGCGACCCCACGAGGTCGTGTCCACAGTGCAGGGAAGAAACCGAGGGTCGGGGTGACCGCTCGCCCCTGTCCCGCGCTACTGGCCCCTCCGTGCCAGAAGCCCTGTCCCCTGTGTGCCTGCTCCGGGTGTCCCTGTGGGCTCAGTCCTCTCTCGGCCAAGCCCTGGGCCTCCAGGCTGCTGCCCACCAGGCTGCATGGCCGCCGCTGGGCCGGCGCCTCGGGTGCCTCCCTTACGCCTGGGGCAGGCCCCAGGACAGGCGGGCAGCGCCAGCCCCCCAGGACCAGACCAGCCCGGGCGCCAGAGCTCACTGTGGGGTCCTGAGCAGCCGGAAGGGGAATCCCGGCCTCTGGGGCTCTCGTGTGATCGGGGGCGTCTGGCCACGGAGCCCGGGGCAGGTGCTGCCAGCCCCCGCCCGCAGAGCCTCCCCGGCTGCAGGGCGGGCTTCCGAGTGCAAGCCCAGCACTGTGGCCTCGTCCTCCCTCTGGGGCTCAGGGGAGCAGAGGGGGCCGTGAGGTGGCCTGGAAGACCTCCAGACTCTGAAGTAGCTTTCTTTGGGGAAAAGAGCAGCAAGCCCAGGGGCTTCTCATTTCTGTGACTGGCCCCGATCGCCCCGCGCCTCCTTGGCCCAGACCCCGGAGCTGCGCACTGGGGCGGCCGCCCAGCTTCTCCATACCCCTGCTTCGCTCTGGCCAGTGGGTGACCCCTGGCCCCCGGGGCCTCGCGAGGGTGGGGGGCATACTGTAGCTTTGTGTCCCTGCTGTGCTCGCTGTTTCTTGCCATCACTCTGCCTTGCCGGCCCCCTCCCAAGGGGGCTCTGAATTCTGGGAGTTCTGGCCGGGGGGGCCAGCTTCTCCCTGCTGCTCCGGAACCGCCCGGGCCGCGGCCCAACTGTGCCTTTTAGGGGCCACGCGCTTGCCTGCCGAGCACACCGGCCCCTCAGGCACTCGGGCCTTGCTCCTTATTGTGGCTTTTTCTGAGGGGCTGTAGCAGCACCGGACACGGCTGAGCTCAGCCCGGAACGAGGGTCACCTCCTGCTCCCATAGGGGACACCGCCCGGCCCACAGGCCTTTCGCATGTAACACACAAAGCGAGTCTGTGTGTTCAGGCTACTCAGCCTCAGACGCCCCTGCTGGCACCAAGTCCAGGACCCCTCGCAGGCCAGCGTGGGAGCCGCTGCGCCCGGCACCGGTTGCGTGCCCCCCACCCCCACTCCGCACAGACAGCGCCTCGGGCTGCCCTGGCCCGTCCAGGCCGCGACCAAACAGGCCTTTGTGTGGAGAGGCCTCCGCTCCGTACCCCCAGACCTCCTGACCTCTGTCCGAGGGCTGGGACAATACCAGTGACCCAGCCCCCAGGAGGGCCAGAGTGGGAGCCACAGAATGCTGGAGCCACCCAGCAGCTGGCGAACTTGCGGGCAAGCGCGGGCACGACCTTTACCCAGACACGCGGCTCCCCTCCCCTCCCCTCCTTTGTCCACCAGGGAGTTTCTCAGAAATATTAACATGTGATTAAGAGCACTTAACAGTGATTCACTGAGCCGATGTTTGTGCCTGGCCCTTCACAAAATTATGTTGAATCCTCCTCTCAGCTTTGGGAGGCAGACAGGGAAACTGAGGCTCGGGGAGGCTCCAGCCTTGACCGGACGCTGGCACCAGAGAGACTTGAGCCAGGCCGCGGACTCTGGGCCACCCTCTGTGTTCGCATAAAAACGAGTGTTCGTTACACGAAAGTCAACGTGTCCGTGGTTTGATCCCAAATCAGCTCAAAGACGCGCCAGGCGGGGCGCAGCACCCCGGCCTCGGCCGCGGGCCACGAGCACCCCTCCGACTGCACCTCCAGGCTGCGTGAGTGCCTCCCAGGCAGGAAGAAAAGGGGAGGCTCTCTGAGAGGGTCACCGCTTACTCGGGAAAGAGAGCGTCCCGGAAGGCCTGTGCAGCCAACCCCCGAGGCCGCCGGAAGATGGGGCGTCTCCAGCTGCGCTGGGAGGTCGGGAGGGGCCGTGCGAGTCCGGGGCAGTCTGCCCACCCGCCCTCTCTCTACACCAGCGCAGACCCCCGCTGTTTCACGCGGGCCGCGGCCACATCGCGGAGGGCAGACGACGGACACGGCCGGCTCCCGGCGCGCTCCCGGGCTGGCCCAGGCCGGGTCAGGGGCAGCCGGGAGACCGCGGGGCGGCGCTGGCGCAGCGGCCCAGACGCAGGCGGGAACGCAGGCGCGAGAGGGCCGCCGCCACGGCGCTCCTCCAGGAAGGCAGCCGGGAGGCGCGCGGCAGGACACGGCAGCGGGGACGCGCGGCTGCCCAGTGCCCACGGCCTGCCCGGGCTCACCCGCTGCCTCCCGATGGGGCCCGTCCAGGCCTCGCTCCTGCCGTCCTCTGCCCCCTGAGGCGGCTGCTGAGCCCCGAGCAGCCCGAGCCTGCCCTGCGCCGGCCTCCTAGACTCAAGGAGGCATCAGCACAGCAGGCCGAGAGGCAGGGCGAGCTGTCCCCAGGGAGCAGGGGAGATATGGCCCGGGAGGCTAAGGGAACCCCCGATTCTCAGAGCTTAGGGGCAGAGGTGGACTCACACCGGCTTGCTTTAGCCTAGAGCTTTGCCCGCTGTTGCAGCTGGTTCCCTGGACACAGCTCTCCCCCGTCTCCCGCCCTGCGAGCTTGTCTGTGCCCAGACCCCTGGGCAGCCTGGCAACTCTGGTGGAGGGTCCTGATCGCCAGAGACCAAGGAGGCCACAAGCTCTTCGCCTGCCATCACCTGTGGCGCAGCCACGTGCTGGGCCAGGTGCTCTGTGGCTGCCTGGCACTGCCCCCGCTGGGCCCGCCTGTCTCCTGCCCACAGGACTGTCTGCGCCGCAAAAGGCCAGGCTCCTCCGCCCCCGCCCTGGCCTCACTTCATGCCTGTTCCTGCCAGGCTGGCTCCTGGGTCAAGCCCACTGAAACTCCTGCCACCGTTAGCAGCTGCCCTCGGGAGAAGCCAGAAAACTAAAGGGCAGGAAGGCAACGAGTTTTCTTTCACTCCATCATGCTGGTCACTTGCGGAAGGCAGTGGCGCCCGTAGGTGACAGGTGAGGTGCTGACCCCCGGCTAAGAAGCTTCCTGAGGTCACAATCAGGAAGTGCTGCCCAGGAGGGTCAGCCCCAAAGCCAGGCACCCTCAATCAACCCTTCTGCTTGTGGGTGTGGGCAGTTCCGGCTGGGAGATGTGCAGCCCCATGGGTCCTGCCAGGCAATCGGGGGTGCGAGAGGCAGAGGAGGGAGGCCCCCGCCTCTCCTCCTCCTCCTTCCACGGTCACATCAGGGTTGACCTTGGCCGCTCAGTGTCCCGGATTTTCACAGCTGTCGGCCAGATGCTGGCTGACCTTGACATACACGATGAGAGGGCGTTGCTGTCTTCTCTGCTCCCAGGCTGGCTGGTGGTCGGGGCTTGAGGATGGCCTGGTGGTCAAGCTGGCCCCTGGGGCTCTCCCCAGGGCACGTGGCATCTCCGCCTGCGTCTTGGCCTCAGGGGCGGGTGGCCTTCGTGTCTCCTTGTTCTTGTGTCCACGTTCGGCTTCCAGGACTGGCTTCTCGGCCTTCAAAGCTTCTGCTTTGGCTTGGGCTATGGGAGGGGCAGGGGCTTCCTTCGTAGCTTTCAGTGACATCTTTGTTAAGGGAAAGTTTTTGAAGAATCAGACCTACCTAGAACTTTGTGTTTCAAATAACAAAGCTGCCTTCATTTACTTTCCTTTTTATCTTTCTCCTTCCAGGATGCTTAAGCATTTCCATTTGTGTGTGGAGACGTTTGACACAGATGCTAAGGTGGGGTGAAGTAAAAAATAAATCATACCCCAAGAATGGCCATCAAAGATGGAAACTAAAGAGCAATTTCGATTTAAAAATTAGTGTTTGGGGGGACCTCCCTGGTGGCATAACGGGTTAAGTCTCAGCACTATGAAGCTATCCAGAGTCCCTGCAGCACGAGTTCGATCCCCAGCCAGGGAGCTTCCCACAGGGCGCAGCAGACCTCTCCTGTCTCCGCGCTGCTCCCCTCAGCAGTGGATTTCAGTGGATCTGCCTGTTCTGCTCCCCACTCTGTCTCTGGTGAATCCTCTCACCCCCATACCTCTGGCCTGCACCCCAGCTTGTATGCATAAATAAATAAATCTTTTTTAAAAAATTAGCGTTTGGCATATTTGGTCAACTAGTCTGACAGAGAAGCAGAGGGTGTAACCGGAACAAGGAGTCTCTTCAATAAACGGTGCTGGGAAGTCTGAAACTTTACCTGTGAAAGGATGACCCCAGAACCCCCTCCTGCCACACACAAAACAGACTCAAAATGGATGAAAGACTTGGATGTAAAACCTGAAACCATAAAATATATAGAAGAAAACAGGCACAACATTCCATGCCAGAAACTGCAGAAACAGCTTTGAGGACTCGTCTCCAGATGCAAGGAAGGTAAACAGCTGTAATACATCACACTAAAGAGCGTCTACACAGCAAGAGACAGAAACCAAAATGAAGAGACACTCACAGACCGGGAGGAAAGTATTTGCACACCATTCGACAGGTAAGGGACCGATATCAAAGACCTACAAATAACTTCAAACAACTCAACAATAACATAGCAAACAAGCCAATCAAAAAATGGGCAGAAGAGCCAAAAAGATGTCCTCCCAAAAGAAATGCAAATGGGCAACTTATCGGGGAAATGCAAATCAAAACCACAATGAGGCACTCCTTCATACAGTTGAGAACGGCCCACATCAAAAACCCCAGAAACCACAAATGCTGGTGAGGACATGGAGAGAAAGGGACCCTCTTACCCTGCGGTGGGAAAGCAAACAGGTCCAGCCACTGTGGAAAACTGTGGGGAGGAACCTCAGAACACTACAAATGATCTGCCACGTGACCCAGAAATTCCACGCCTGGGAATCTACCCAAGGACACAAAAGCACTAACTCGAAAGGAAACCTGCACTCCTGTGTTTACTGCAGCACTGTCTACAATAGCCAAGACATGGAATCAACCCAAATGCCCCAAATTAGATGAGTGCATCGAGAAGATGTGGTCTCTATGCACAGTGGAATACTACTCAGCCATCAAAAAAGATAAACTCGGGCCATTTGCAGCAACATGGATGGAGCTGGAGGGGATCATGCTCAGTGAAATAAGCCAAAAGGAAAAAGAGAAATAGCGGAGGGTTTCACTTATATTTGGAACATAAAAAAACAAACAAGGTATCAGGACAAAAGACAAAATTTGCAGGCTGACCAGAGCTCTGAGGCATGGGTGGGGGGGGAGGCCAGAGAAGGGTCAAAGGGAGGGGGGTTGGTGGAAACTAGGGCGTGGGGGTGGGAGAACCCCCGGGACTACCCCTGAGGGGGAGATCAGATACTATACAAAAATGAACAAAGATGTAAGAAAATTAATTTTAAAATAAATAAAAATGAGTGACTTAAAGAAGAATTCGAACATTGCCCCCCTGCCCAAATCTAAAAAGCACCTCTCCTCCCCGACCCCTATTTCCAAGATCTGAGGTTCCACTTTCAAAGTCGGTTCTATGCTTTGAAGGCTGACACGCACCAAGTGACCACAACCTGCCTAGCTGGAAAGTCTCCCTGTTCTCATAAACACCCAGCCCTGGGCCCTTCCAGAATGGCGGCCCTATTGATTGGCTCGGATCAGCTTGGGCCCGAGGCCCGGGGCAGACATTGGCTGCAAAACCAGCCTGATGAATTTTTCATTGGCTTGAGAGTCGGGTGAGCCCCGGAGGGATGGCGCTGCTCCTCCCCTCCCCGCCCCCCTTCCCGCGATGAGGCAGCTCTGCGGAGTTATTGGATCAGAGTGATTCCTTTCCAGCCGCTGTTCTGAGTCAAATCCAATTTCTGTTTTCAGGCCCCGCGGGCTTACCAGTAGTCACGTGCTTTTTGTTTAGTGATGGCATCACCGGATTACTAGCAGATGCAGTAAACTGAGGTCATTTCCCATTAACCACGGCCCTGGGGCCCGGACCGTGCGTCACCAGGCTGGTCCCGGCCCTTGCAGGCAGGCATTTTTCTGGGGAGAAAGAGGCTTTCAGCAGCGAGCGGCAGAGAGGCCAGCTCCTGAGCAGCACCGGAGCTTCTAGATCCTGCCCTGCTGTTCCCACAAGCACCAGGGCGGAGGCCGGGGCCGGTCTGCATGGTGCAGGAAGCTCTGGGGTCTGGGATCCGCGATCTCAGGACTCCGTGGTGCCCCAAGAGGGTGGGTGGGGAGGCTCCAGACGCAACCAGGTCCTTCATGTAAGAGAGCAGGGACACTGCTCCAACGAACCATCCCCCCGACTCCGCAGTCTTACATCCCAGAACATGAAAAATTCAAGTTCTCACGTCTAGAAATAAAGCTTCATTCCCATGAAGAGACCGTGAGAGCCGGGGACTAGGCGGAGGGAGCTTCAAGGCACTTTGGGGAGAAAATAAATAAGAGGAGGTCAGCGCTGGTCAGCGGCTGGGCAGTGGAGCAAGAGGGGTGAGGTGCGAGACAGGATGGGGGGGCCAGAGGGCTCGCTGTGTGTGTGTGGGGTGTGCATGCAGTTGTGTGTGTATAGTGTATCCTTGTGTGTGTGCACGTGTCTCGTGTGTGCGTGTGTGTGCCGTTGTGTGTCTGTGTGTGCCCAGGCATATATGCAGCTCTATGTGTGCGTGTGCGCGCGTGTAGGTGAGTCCGCCACCGCCCTTCCCAGCCTGGCCCCCTCGCCCATCCCGCTTCCTCCTCCCACGGAGTCCTGGAGGGCAGGGAGTCGGGTCTCTAGTCTCCAGCTGGCCTTTGCCAAAGCTATTGTCCACTTACGGCAAGAAGGAAAAAAGGCAAAGGGCTCAGGAAGTGTCATCTGTAAGTCGAAAGCGGGATTTCCTGGTTTCGTGTCCGCGAAGGTGTAGACCCTGTCCCGGTGTTAGCCGAATCGCTGCTCACCTGGCGCCACACCTGCCCCCCCTCCCCCCGCCCGGCCGGGCATCCCACCAGCAGTCATGATGCCAACAGGAATCTTTGCTGGTGTCTGCCCCCGGAACTCCCCACCTTGCACACCTGTGCACGGGCGCTCGAGGCCTTGACACAGCTGTCAGGGGAGAGTGAAGGCCAGAGAGAGCGGCCCTGCCCAGCCCCCGCAGAGCCGCCCAGGTGCCCCCGCAGAGCCGCCCAGGTGCCCCGCAGAGGCCGAGCCCAGGCGCCGGCCCCTGCCCCTGCCCTGGGCTGTTCCCTTCACCTGCCGCTTGGGTCTTCACACTGACCTTCCCGCGAGACCGGAGACATTTGAGAGCCAGTCCCTGAGCGGGTCTGAACAAGCCACACTGGAGGCGCTTCACGCTCACTGCCCTCCAGGGCCAGTCTGGCCAGCAGCTGCGTGTGCCACGCAGAGGGCCCTGGAGGGCAGGGCTCAGCCACCAAGTCCGCACTTGCCAAGTTTTGGGGACCGCCCTTGGGAGACGGCGGCGCCTCGGTTCCTGCCGGGCCTGGGGGCTTGGAAGGTTCCAGGTGCTTCCTCACCACCAGGCTCTCCAGAAGCTGAGGGAGCCTCACGTGCCTGGATTTTACTTTTCTTAAATAAAAGTAAATAAATAAAAAGTGGACACACCGGGCCTGCGAGACAATTCACCAGGGAAGCCTGAAGCCCTAATTTCTACTCAGAAGTTCCCGCCCTCTAAGCCCATATTAAAAATGAGTAGCCCTGGGGGCGCAGGGGTTGAGTCTCAGCACTATGAAGCTATCACCAGCCCCTGCAGCACGAGTTCGATCCCCGGCCAGGGAGCTTCCCACAGGGCGCAGCAGACCTCTCCTGTCTCCCCGCTGCTCCCCTCGACAGTGGATTTCAGTAGATCCACCTGCTCTGCTCCCCACTCTGTCTCTGGGGAATCCTCTCACCCCCACACCTTTAGCCTGCACCCCAGTTCTAGTATGCCAAAGTAAATAAATCTTTTTTAAAAATAACGATAAACCTTAAAGTTAAAAAAAAAAAGCTTCTGCTTTCCTCGTCCATAAGCAGTATCTGTAAAGATCTTCTTCCTCTGCATTCACCCGGTGCCGGCCTTTCTTTTTCTTCTCTTAGTGCATCAGTTAGAATTTCCAGACTAATGAAAAGAGGAAAGGAGTGGGTGTCTTGATCTCAGTATTGTTTTTCAACAAATAATTGTGCTGATTCGTTCCAACCTGCTCTTTTCCTGTTTCAGTGTTTATTCTAAATTGCCGTGCCTAACCTCACCCTGTCATATCAAAATTTTATTTGTGTCCGTATCCAACAGCTCTTGCAGGCTGAGTTATGGGACTTAGGTAGAGGCTTGGCGGCGGTTCCGGCTGTGATCGATTTTATTTTTTTTTTATTTTTATTTTTTGTCTTCTCTGTCTTTTCTTTTCTTTTTTTTTTTTTAAGTTTATTTATTTAAGCTGGGGTACAGGCCAGAGGCGTGGGGCGGCGAGAAGGTTCACCAGAGACAGAAGGGGGAGCAGAACAAGCAGATCAGAAATACACTGCTGAGGGGAGCAGCGGGCCGGGCAGCCATGTGGGAATCTCCCCAGCTGGGCGTCGAACTCGTGTCACCGCTGCCGACAGCTCCACAGCGCAGCGCTTAACCGCCGCGCCACCGGGGAGGCCCTGTGATCGATTTTAGACACTCGGCCAGAAAGTGTCAATCGCGAGATATCCAAGCCCTCTGTCCCCTGGTTTCTATATTTTACACTGGGCTGACCCCCAAAAAGATTCTTGGGAAGTCTCTGGAGTGACTCTCAACTATCAGTCCACAAGCCAGGCTGTTTTTGCAAAAAACAGTGAAAAAATATTAGAACACACCCGTGCAGGAGACAGTTCAAAACGACCATTTAGCGCTTCTTGTCGGTTGCATTCACACTATTTTTGGCCCTACAGGGTTTTTCTGAAAACTCACACATGCTTTCTTCTCGTCAAGAAAGTTCTTAGAGGAAGGCGGGGGTTGCTGTTTGCCATGTCTGTGCCAGCAAGTTCCAACAGTGGCAACTCAGCGCGACGCCCAACTCTTTACTGACGGAATGAGCGAGGGGATGGACGCAGTACACAGGTCTTGATGTCTCGGAGACAGGACTCGCTGGCAGAAAGGGGACGACTGATGCAGCTGAAGGGGATCTTTCTGGGCTTCGTCCCCCACTTGGCACTGCTGTGCCAGGTCGAGCTGCCGGGTGCCAGTGCCACCTGGGGCTGGGCCGCGGGCACCAGCAGCACCGAGGCCTGTCCTCACTGGGATTTACTCCAGAGAGGCGAGCAGTGGGCGAGAGCGTCTCGGGGGCCATCATGCTGGAAGGTGAAATGGGGCGACGAGGCAAAAACGAACTACTGACACTTCCAAGACTTACAGAGTTGACTGTCAACACTTACCAGGTTAAGTCAAATCATAATGGGGCAATAAGCCGAAATCAGGCCAACAAGCTCTCGGTGGCATTTGATTTCACATCAACATTCTCATTCACTCGTGTTCTGCCGCCCCGGATGGCAGCAAAGGCCTTGGAAGGAGTCCACACATTCCCGGAGCAACGCTTCCTCACGCAGCAGATGGCAGGCCGCGCTCTTCCTGCAGTGTCGGGAGCTCAGAGAGGCGTCATGGTGCCCCAAAGCCGAGGATCTGCACTGATTGTAACCACATGACTTAGTTCCTTTCTTTGTACTCTTATTTGGAGAAAACCAGCCAGTGAAACACTTTCGGTGCCCACTAAAGTTTTCCAAAAATAAAATATGTGACAAGGGTGGGGTGACTCAGGGCGGTCACCTCCGAGTGCTGAGTTAGGCCACGGGGCTATTCTGGGCTTGAAGCGCGGGCTGCTGTGGCCCCCGGCGGCCCGCACTGGTCAAGGCGGCTTAGTCACGGCCGAGCTCGTGGGAAACTGCTGACTTTCTGTCCTTTGTGGAGCCCGAGAGGCCAGACCCTGCCACTGGGTCCGGCTCGGGCTTTGCTCCGTGGCATTTAGACTTTTCACATCATGGTGAGTGTTTTGAGACACTCACCAGTGAGATCTTTTGGGTTGTAGTGATTTCCATGGAGCGATTTGGATCAGGGAGTTCGGGGGGAAGTGGGGGGCTCTTTACTCAAACATGCCCCTCCCCACCTCATCACGCCCCAGGGGAGCCCAGTCCTCCACCCCCTGGCTGTTTCTGTATTTTACACTGGCCTCCCCCACTCCCCAAAGCTTCTTCGGGAGTCTCTGGGGCAACCATCAGTCTGCAGGTCAGGCTGTTTTTGCAAAATAAGAAAAAACAGTGAAAAAATATTAGAACGCACTCGTGCAGGAGACAGTTCAAAACGATCACTCAGTGCTTCTTGTCGGATGCGTCCACACTGCTATGGTTTTTCTGAAAACTCACACACGCTTTCTTCTCATCAAGAATGTTCTTAGGAGGGGCCTCCCTGGTGGCATAGCGGTTCGGCACTGCGCTATGGGGCTGTCAGTGGCGGCAACGCGAGTTCGACGCCCAGCCGGGGAGATTCCCACAGGGCGCAGCAGACCTCTTCTGTCTTGCCCGCTGCTCCCCTCAGCAGTGTGTTTCTGTTGCTCTACCTGTTCTGCTCCCCACTCTGTCTCTGGTGAACCCTCTCGCCGCCCCACGCCTCTGGCCTGCACCCCAGCTTGTATGCATAAAATAATAATAATAAAGAATGTTCCTAGGAGAGGGTGGGGGTTGCTGTTTGTCATGTCCGTGCCCAGCAAGTTCCAACAGTGGCGGCTCAGCGCGACCCCCAATCCTTAGACAACTCTGAACCTTGAATCTGGGAGCCCTCAGTCGGGATCTCTCCAGCTTCGAGTGGGCCTGTCCCCTCCCATTCTAGTGCTGGGGAGAGGCTCCCTCTCCAGCCCCTTCAGTCACGTCCTTTTATGTCCTGCTGCTGCCCACCTGCAGGGGGCGCGAGGGGTGGAGGGGCAGGAAGCACCGTGGGTTCTGATGTTAGCAACCGCTGTCACTAGCACTTACGGCCATATTACAGAGGGGCAGAAATCAGAGTGAATAAACACAACACAGGTGGTCAGTGCGGTGCGTGTGGTTCCAGGGGTTCCTGGGAAAACGTGGCTGTTGACCTGTGAGTGACTAGTTTTATCACAGGAGCATATTTTAAAGCTCAGACGCTCTGCCCTTCAGTGCTCGCTGGCCTCAGTTTGCACACGTAAAGGTGCTTTGGCCTTGCTTGTAGGAGTTACTTACTACCACTAGGGGAGGGTTTTCTATGATTAAGTGGTTTCAATGACCTCGAATTCGGCTTTGTGACAAGACTGGACATCGACCTCGTGGCCACGCTGCTTCCAGCAGGAAGTCCAGGCTAAACCAGGACAGATGCAGGCCTGGAAAGTGGCTGGCTTACTGGACCACGCTGGATCTGTTCCACTTTTCTAAACGGAAGGTAGTAAAGTTTGTCACCCATGGCCCAGTCAAGAGCACTGACGAGTGGCCTCTACAAACGGCCTTGTCGCCTATGCACTCGACGGCAGTAGAACTGCACCGTCTCTGTAGCAGAGTTCCCGGCATCCAGGAGGAACACAGGTTTGGGTCACCACGTCTGTAGTAGTGGGACCCAGGACACTTACCCGGTGCGTGTCAGGCCCCAGGCCTCATGCTAACGGCCCGGGGACATTGCCTGACTGGCTCGTGGAGGAAGGCCCCACCACTGCCTTCAGCCTCCAGCTCAGGAAGTCGGGGCTTTCGGACATACACCCCATGAGGAACAGAGGCCGGCTGGGACGCCACCCGCCCCCTTGTCCCCACGGGCAGCTGGGGCCTTCGTGGCGACGGGCAGTTCTGTTTCCGACTCCAGCACCTAATAAGGTGATATTTTCCTTTCTCCTCCCTGTTCCTTGTACAAAGAATTCTTGACTTGCCTTTGTCCACGGTCATCGGACTTGCATTTCCTGTTTGGGGTTTTCTGCCATTGTGACTTGGCAGCCGGCCCACCGCCTCGTTGCTCTTCTTGTGGAAATGACCTCAGTTCCAGTTTCGGTGCCTTTTCCTCGTGTTTCAGTTCCTTGCATGGCCAGTGCTTAGCAAGCAAAGTCACCTTGAGGGGCCCCACCGCCTTCCTAGGGGTCTCCTCGTTCTCCCGTCCCTTTGGCCAGACCTGCCCTCCTCTAGGTGAGCCTCCAAAGGGAATTTTCTAACTTCCAAAATGTATTAGAATGCTGTGTTGACTTATAAATGCCCACACGTATTGGTTTTTATTTATTAATTTTTAATTTGATGTAGTCCCAATTTTTTATATAATTTTAAAGATTTATTTATTTATGCATTCAAGAACTGGTGTGTAGGCCAGAGGTTATGGGCGAGAGGGTTCACCAGAGACAGAGTGGGGAGCAGAACAGGTGGATCCACTGAAACTCACTGCTGAGGGGAGCAGCGGGGAGACAGAGAGGTCTGCTGTGCCCTGTGGTTCAGCTCCCGGGCCGGGGATCGAACTCAGGCCGCAGTGGTGATAGTGGTGAGACTCAATCCCTATGCCACCAGGAAGAATGGGGACAGAGGGAAGAGCGGTGGAGGAATTTGAATGTCATCTTGCTGAGATGGGACAATGAGACCCTAAGGGTCTCCCTGTGGTCTTCTGCTTGGAGGATTCTGGAAGATCTTAGTAGTGAAAATAATAGCGCTCAGAAGCAGGAGTGACCATCACAGCATGAGATATTTTGTTAGGTAAATGTTGTTTTGGTTTGTTTAAAAATAAGGGCATTTTTCTCCCCAGGCACTTTTGGTCCTTGTTAGGGGGTTCTGTGAACTGGCCTTGGCAGCACAGTCGATGAAGGAATCCTGGACAGGGAACAGGGCACCTATGTCTAGTCCGGTTTTATATACCCAGCTGTGTAACCTCAAGCAGGTTGGCTGTTTTCTCTGTTTGCTGACTAGTACAATAAGTTTGAAAGGGTATGGGGATCTATTGCTAAAGTCTTTCTACTGTACAAGTCTCAGCACAACACAGTTTTCCTACAAAAACCTGGAAAATTCACATTACTGAAAGAAAGCTCTCGTGGGTAAGGGGCCGTCAGTAGCTCCAGCCTCTCTAGAGCAGGTCTAGGATGCCAGCTCTCCCACAGGCCATATCACGCACCAGCTGCTTTCAGGCAAGACATGGCCTGAGGCAGAGTCCCTCTCTGTGCCTTTCTGAGCACTGAATTGAAGGCACAGAGAGCAAGGCACAGGGGCTCTGTTGCTGTTGCAAATGACAGCCTTACTACAGAAGTGTTGGCAGCCGAAGCCTGTCCATGCTTGAAAGCGCTTACGACCTGAAAATAGCTCTTGGAACCAAAATGGTGAATAGAGTAAGCAGAATGTTGAGAAAATTTAGAAAATCTCAGATGCCAGCTTTGACAAAGTTAGTTTTGTTTCCTAAAAGATGTAAGTCAGGAAGAGGACCAGAGAACCTCTCCCTTTCTCTCTCTCTCTCTCTCTCTCTCTCTCTCTCTCAGTAACTGAGGTTGCCCAGGATCAAAGCTGAGAGGAGCTAGGTCACCCCCACCCCTACCCCACAGCCCTCAAGCCCCCAACCCCCACCCCTCACC
>PVIJ01012964.1:0-30985 GCA_004024925.1 Scalopus aquaticus | reverse complement strand
AATGGGCGCCTTCTGTCCAAACACGTACAAGTTCTAGCTCCAGCTGACCGTTCAGTGAAGCTGGTCTAAATTTCTCCCTCGACAAATACGCCTCCCTAACCCTGCTCTGGACACTTGTCGCCCAGAGCCCTGACTCCCCAAGTGACTATGGTTAAGCGAGATCAGGACCAGTGTCCCCACGAGCAGAGACGCAGCTCTCTCTCCCCTTTCCTCGCCGGCCACGTGCAGGCCACGGTGAGGCCACGTGAGGACGCCAGGAAGAGGATGCCTGGCGGGAAGAGATTCTGCAGCAGGAACCAACCTCACCGAAGCAGATCTTGAAATTCTAGGCTGCAGAGCTGGAAAAAGCTGTGGGTTTTACATGAGCAAAATACGAAAGGCAATAGGACGCCTTCCTTGTTGGAAAGGTCTGGGGTGGCTGCGCTGCATGTGGCAGGCAGGACCAGGCAGGAGAACCCACAAAACTCGCGCAGCTGCTCCCTGAGGCTCCGGCTGAGGTGGGGACCTGCCTCGGTTTATGTTCTCTCAGCAGCAGTGACACTGAGGACTGAAAACGGAGTGTAATTACATGGGGACGTATTTTTATCAAAAAGCTGTCTTTCCCTAAAATATTAAAAATGATTTCTTAAAAACAGTAAAATAGAAATTATAATGTTTTTGAGGCTTGTTTTGGCCACCATTTATATTTTTCAAATAAACCATATATTATCTTTGGTTTGCACTTCCTCTTCTAAATGAAGATCACTTGTAAAATATAAAATTATATTTTAAACAAAAATTAAGCTTGGCTTTTCTTTAAGAAAAATCTAACAAAAGTACTTTTTAGGGCCTCCCTGGTGGCGCAATGGGTTAGCGCAGTGCTGTGGCGCTGCCGGCTGCTGCGCTGCGAGTTCGACGCCCGGCCGGGGAGCTTCCCACAGGGCGCAGCAGACCCCTCCTGCCTGGCCCGCTGCTCCCCTCAGCAGTGTGTTTCTGATCTGTCTGTTCTGCTCCCCGCTCTGTCTCTGGTGAACCCTCTCGTCGCCTCATACCTCTGGCCTGCACCCCAGCTTGTATGCAAAAATAAAATAAATCTTTAAAAAAAAAGTACATTTTAATCAGAACAATTCATCATTTTTGTGTCAATGACAGTGGTTCCTGAGGATGCTGTTACTCAAATGCAGATGTGGGTGAAGAAAGCCATGGAGTCACAGAATTTGAGGGGGCTTGCTCCTGTGGGCGGCTGGGGAGAAGAGGCAGAGCCACGGACTGAAACTAAGTCTTTGCTTTCAGTCTGGTGTTTCCTTTCACCGCTCCGCATTTCTAATATAATTTTGATTTGCATCTATGGTTCAACTTAAAAATGAAAGGAGAGCATCTAACAGAGCTAAACAACCGCGATAACTCGGTTATACTGTTCCAAAGAGACAAGCCAAGGATTTCCACGTAGAGGAGGAAGCACAAACCAAGGACAATATATGGTTTATTTGAAAAATATAAATCGTGGCCAAAACTGTGCTCAAAAATATCACTTCCGGGACGGACTTGGGGTCCAGAGTGGAAGGCCGGATCTTCCAGCGAACCTGTTTGCCGGAGCTCTAATTAATCTATTTGAAAAACTGGAATGAAACATCTGGTGCGACGTTTGAAGCCAGGTTCGTCCCTCCAAGCCCTCAAAATGCTGATGCAAGGAGAGGAGCCCCAGGGCCGGGAGCGAAGGGGGTAAACAGCAGGTGTCCAGTGCCCCTGAGACAGGGGACAGGACTGAGGAGGCCGGGGGGGCCGGGCTGGGAGGGCCCAGGCGGCATGGACAGCGATGTCCGCTTGGAGGGTGCTCTGGCAACGCTCGGCTTGGCCTAAGAGGCCGCGGCGTGGGGGAGAGACGCCGCCCAGTTCGTGAGCTGAGGGCAGGGCCAGCGCCTGGGTCCCAAGGGCTTGTTTTCCTCAGCACTTGAGGACCAAGGAAGCCGCCCCCCGAGGCCAGGCAGCCGGCGTGTGACCAGGGTCCCGTCGGACACATGGAAATTCTGAAAAACTCCTGTTTCCACCACCACGATGCGGCGCGGGCACTGAGGGGCAAAGCAGAAGAGCTCAGTGAGCCGGCGTCAAGGGCTCTGTTGTTTGTCGGTCAGTCACAGCAGAGGCCCACGGAAGGGCAGCCGCAAAGGTCACCCGCCCCTCATTTTCCGGGCGAGGACACAAACTGGGACGTTGGCTGGCGCGGCCCCACAGCCAGCCGTGCCCGTCGGAGGAGGCCGGTCATCCGGGCTCGGCGGGCACGGCCCCGATTTGGGCTTGTCCCTGGCGGGCTGGCGTTGCCCACCCGAGGCAAGGGCCGCAGGGGGTGGAGAGAAAGAGAAACCCCCGGACACCGTCAGCGGGAAGGTGAGCGGGGTGGCCATTCTGGAAGCAACACAAGAACAGAAATAGAGTCGACCCAGCCACCCCCTGGGCGTCCACCCGGAGAACACACAAATCCGTCAGCTCAAAAAATGATGCGCCGGACAGTGTTTGCTGCGGCCTCACTGACGACAGGCAGGACAGGCAACGACAGGCCGCCGCCGCAGACACTGCCCAGCCATCGGGACTAGGCGGCGCCCTTTGTAGCAAAGGGGAGGGAGCCGGGCAATGAGGAGGGTGAAGCCGGACAGGGGGACAAAGACAAATAATGGACGTCTACATGGCAGGAAACATGACAGAGCAAAATGTTCACAAAAACGAGTGGACACTGACAAAGGGGGTTCTGCGGTTAAGGGGGTGAGGGAGAAAGGGACAAAGGGGTGGGGGGGATAATGAGAATCAAGTATGATCCAGTTTCTAAAAATGTCTTGTTTATTTTTTCTCTGCTGTCTTTACTCTAGAAGAGTGGTTTATTGACACCTACACCTTGTGAAGACAGCTCCTCCATGAAGGGAAGAGAAGTGTAACTGTCCCCCAAACCCTTCTGCTCCCAGACTGAGGAGGTGGGAGAGAAGGTGGGTGTGGGATTGTGGGAACCTCCGGGGCATTCAGATCACATATGCTCACACACACCCCCCACCACAGACACACACACACACACCCCACACAGCCACACCACACACAAACACCCCACCCCCACACACACCCCACACATGTATACCACACACACACCACATATACAGCTCCCACACGTACCCACACCACACCCCCACACACCACACCACACACACCATACACATACACACACCACACATATACACCACACACAACACACTCACACACACACCACATTTATACTACACACGCACCTCACATATACCACATATACACCCCACACACACATAGCCACACACACACACACACACACACACACACACACACACACACAGCTGCCCCCCCACCCCAAGCAAACTGACAAAAAAAGCCCAGGGCTGCTCAAGAGCACGGAGTAGAGCGAGAGAGCCTTGTCTGATTTGCTCCGAAATGCTGGCAACAGCACTTCACCTCTTTTCTTAAAGCTGCTCGCTTCTCATTTAAACTCACTCAAGAAGACTGTGGTGCAGGCTATGTTCCCTAGGCTCTAAGCTTTCAGATAGGAAAGGACAGTTTCTCACTGCCGGAGCTCGCCGTCCAGGAGAGGGGCACACCCGCTGAGGCAGCACTGTGGCGCCACACCTGCCGGCTGTGCGCTGGCGTGTCGTGTTGAGAGAGGAAAGGTCTACAAAAGGCATTGCACCAGTTTCTCAAATGTTTAAGAAAATTGCATTCCAATTCCGTCCACAAAATGATTTTTTTTAAAGATTTATTTATTTATGCATACAAGCTGGGGTACAGGCCAGAGGCGTGGGGCGGCGAGAGGATCACCAGAGACAGAGTGGGGAGCAGAAGCAGCAGATGGACAGAAACACACTGCTGAGGGGAGCAGTGGGCAGGGCAGGAGAGGTCTTTTGTGCCATGCGGGAATCTCCCTGGCTGGGCGTCGAACTCACGTCGCCGCTGCCGATAGCTCCACAGCGCAGCGCTTAACCGCTGCGCCACCAGGGAGGCCCCACAAAATGAATTTAACACTGAGAAACCTACACAGTTGAACAAAGATTATTGGTTCCCCCATAACTGGATGACAAGCGGGAGAGCATTTAGCTCGCTTAACTGGAGAGTCAGGCTGCTCGGAACACTGACGGGATCGTGGGGGCGGCGCGTCGCAGCTGCTAGCGGGTAAGCTCCTGTGGCCGGGGCCTCCCTGGTGGCCTTGGGGTTGAGCCTCAGCGTTGTCACCTCTGCGGCCCGAGTTCCATCCCTGGCCAGGGAGCTGACCCACAGGGCGCAGCAGACCGCTTCTGTCTCCCCGCTGCTCCCCTCAGCAGTGGATTTCAGTCAGTCTGCCTGTTCTGCTCCCCACTCTGTCTCTGATGAGTCCTCTCTCTCACACACACACCCACCTCTGACCTACACCCCAATTCTCCTATGAATAAATAAATCTTAAAAAAAAAACTCCCGTGGCTATAGATTTCCTTACCTACAAATCAGCTAGTTTCCCCATTAAGAGCTATTTTTTATTTCTAATATATATTTTTATTGTTATTTATGTCTTTTACATTTTGCATTCCCCTTGGGTAGCCCACCACCAATTCACCCGTGACCCATCTCCGTGGTCCCTTGTGTCCTTTTCTACTCCATTTTGTGCCCTTATCCTACCCTCCCCCCACCCACCCAAGTGTCTCTCCTATTTGGTTTCCCTATAGTCCTGTTATAAGTGAAACCATTCGATATTTTTCTCTTTTCTTTCTGGCTTGTTTCGCTGAGTATGATCCCCTCTAATTCCATCCATGTCGCTGCAAATTGCATGTGTTTCTCTTCTTTGAATGCTGAATAGTATTCCATTGTGTATATGGACCACATCTTGATCCAATCATCTATTTTTGGACATCTGGGTTGCTTCCATACCTTTGCTATTGTGAACAGTGCCGCAATGAACATACGGGTGCATGTATCCTTTCGGATTAGTGTTTTTGTGTCCTTTGGGTAGATTCCCAAAAGTGATATTGCTGGGTCGTATGGAAGCTCCATGTTGAGCAGTTTGAGGAATCGCCATACAGCTTTCCATAGTGGTTGGACCAAGAGAGCTATTTTTTATATAGAATAGAGCTGTAGAACATCTAGACTGAGAAAATACGAGATGCAAACAGTTGAAAATTACACTAAAAATCTTTCCAAAAGATGTACTGCAGCAAGAACACTTAACACGAGAGTCACGCTGTTAACAAAACTCTAAGTGCAACAACATTGTTGTGGACTATGGATGCAAGAACAGATCTCATCTTGCTGAACAACTTCATACTTGTACCTCCTGCTTTCCCCTTCTCCCCAGCCCCTGACCACAGCTATTCCACATGCTGATTCTAAGTGGAATCACGCAACACTTGTCTCTCTGTGGCTGACGGGTTTCTCTCAGCACGAGGGCCTCAAAGTTCATGCATGTTGCTGTCTATCACAGAGTGTCCCTCTTTTTCAAGGCTGAATAGTATTCCACCGTGTATACGGCACATTTATCTGTTCATCTGTGGAGAAACTTTAAGGTTGTTTCCACATCTTGGCCATTCTGAGTCATGCTGCAGTGACCACGGGCTGCTGGTGTCTTTCCGAGATCCTGGTCCGATTCTTCTGGACACCAGAAGTGGGGTTCCTAGATCACACAGTAGTGCCACCTGCCAGGTCCATGTGGCCTGTAGTGTTGCTCAGGTCCTCAGTTTCCTCACTGATGTCCTCGTCTGGATGTTCTGTCCATCCTTGAAATGGGTGTGAGGTCTCCTACAATTACGGTGTTGCCGTTTATTTCTCCCTTCCTCCTGTCTAGGCTTGTTTTGTCCTCTTAGAGCCTCATGCTGGGTGCACGGAGTTACAATCATGACGTCATCCTGGTAGCTTAACTGTCTCTTCACACAATGTTCTTCTTTGTCTCTCGTGACAGTTCCTGACTTAGAGTCCACTTGCCTGACAGGTGCTAGCTAGCCCTGCTGTCTTCTTTCAGTGACTGTGGCAAGAGTGTGTCCTGCATCCTCTCCTGGTGGGCTGGGTGCCCAGGGCATAAGAGGCTTTTCAGAAGTTTCTGGATTTCTCACAAGGGGAACCTGCCCGTGTGGCTTACTGCTGAATTAGTGAGTGTGTGGGGCCAGGAGAGCACAAGGCTTCACTGTGTCGGTGAGTGCGCACAGATTTTTCTCTAAAGCCAAAACAGTGTGCTAAATTTGGGGGGCAATTTACAAATAAAAACTCCTCCGCATCCGTGATGTATCCTCACTTACAAAAATTGCTGTAACTCTTGTAAATTTACGACAGTTCTCACAGGGAAACATGCACTGCGTCCTCCATCACTGAACAAGAGAGCATGTCAAGTTTGAGAAAAACAGTTTTCGATTTTTAAAGAGAGCTCAAAATGAGCAATAGTTATAAAACCGGTCTGGTTAGCTCTATTTTTACAGCAATGCCAAATGTAGATGTAGCTGTGAATTTTTTTTTAACTGTGATCTATCGTTTGACTCTTCGTTAACATATGGTAATTTATTTTGGAACACAAGTGTCCCGCTGGCTCATGTGGCAGTGTCCGAATTAGTCTCCAGTGTCAAGCATGTTTAAGCTCTACTAGAGAAGCCGAGATGCTAGCTTGTCAATCCAGTAGCCAGTAACAGGCAGCAGTTTGTTCCTCTGAGAAGGACCATATTCACAAGCTCCCTTGGAAAGGAGCAGGTACGACGCTATGCAGACAGAAGTGTACTTTCAAGGTTTTGATTTTAGGATGTCGGAGAGACTTAGCTATTTACGTCTAAATAAGCCTCTCCTGCTAGGCACAAAAGAGATGGAGGCACAAAAATTTATCTTTCTAAAGGTGAATTCAAAAGCTACTTAAAAATATTTTTTTCCAATGCTTATTTCAAAACTAGTGAAGCATCGGTCAGATACCGGCACACTCAATGAATTAGAAAAAATGATTACTAATTAGTTAATCAGTAATGGAAAGTTTATCAAAAGAATAAGGGGCTGAATATTTCAAAATGTTTCCCTTCTCTTCTCCTTACTCTTCTTTCCTCTGAGAAAATCAAATATATGAAAATCTGCAATTATCCAAAAGAGGATGATGGCAGTTATTAGGGGAACAATGATGGCAGTTATTAGGGGAGCAACTATTCCCCCTAAGCCTATAGGCAGATCCACCATCTGCCTTTGCAACTTAAAAGACAGTTCTTCTCTCCTCCACCATGGACAGCTGCACCAACTGATTTAAAATAACTTCCGCAGATTTCAAGTTGAAAGGATTGCACTGTGAGCAAGACACAGAGCCAAATTCCTCCCCAGAAGGGGACGCGCGTTTTGTTTCGTTTTGTTTTTTATTGTGATTTTATAGGCAGGGAAATGGAGACTCAGAGAAATGAATTTGCCTGAAGTTGCTCAGCTCAATGAGAAAGTCAGTATTCAATCTTAGATCCACCTCTCAAACCCAGATTTTTAACTAAGTTTTACACTTAATTTAATAGTAGAGATATTCGCAATGTTGGGGAAAAATCCAAAAACCACTCCAAATATTCAGGCTTCTTTGTACAGAAGATATGGTAATAAGCCAAGCTGAGCCAAGTTAAGACCACATAGACCTCAACCTTAACTTGCTTGTTTCAGAGAAGAAACAACACTCCACTTTTAATATAGTCATTGAAAAGATGAAAATACGAGCTAATAAGAGAAAGTAGCTGAAGGACTTAGTCATATGAAGAGATCTGGGGAGACAGGATGTGGGGTGAAGAAAAGTAGACAGACTATCAGGGAGACGGAACTGGAAGTTTCCCTTCCTCTCTTGTTTGCACGTTTCTACCCCTCATGTCAGAGTAACAGATGCAAAAGGTCAAGCTTGTTTCGGTGAGTTTTCCTTCCCACTGATGTTTTAATCCAACTTATAACAAACCAGTTTTCATGAAAATTTTATTTCATTAATTTTATTTAAAATGTTATTTTCAGAAAAGGACTGGCGGTAAAGGGGCACCAGGGAACTTTTTGGATGGGGTGAGGGGATGTTCTCGATCGTGGCAGTGATTCTATGTCCATGTCTGGCAGGGTTCATTGAACTTTACACCCAAAAGGATTAATTTTATGGCATGTAAGTTACCTTACTAAAACTGACTTAAAAAGCCTGAAATCTTAACCACCCAGCTGGAAATAAATTAAAAATACAATTTACATCTTAGGTGCAAGAATAATAACATTTTCATGAGTGAAAATCTAGAAATGCATATTTGTTTATAATGCCAATGACCCAATTTGACATTCTATAATCCAATATACCAACATCAATATTTTAAAATAAGATATAATAAAGTATTATGAGATTCTTTTTTTCAAAAAAGGATCTGAACTGCTAGACCTTTATTTTACCCAAAGAGTTGCTAAATGCAATGCTACACTTTTTTGAAATCTCAAAATTAACCATCTAGGTTCTGTTCAAAATTTCACAATCTAAACTTCCAGGATATTACTACAAATACTGCTTATATCATATGCTAAAAACTCTGCATCTAATACTCAAGACAAAGAATTATGTGTCCAGCTTCATTACGCAAAGATTCAATTGCTTTCTAAGACCAGTTTTACAGCCCAGTTTCTGAAAAAGGCAAAGGAAAAAAAAAGTCTGCAACAAAACCGGGTCCAAAAACACAGTAAGAACACAATGAGCGGGAGTGAGGCGATGCCTGCTCTTTACAATGAATAATCCTCTCAGCACAGGATCGTAACAGTTAACTGAGATAATCCTATAAAGCACTGAGCAGTGGGTCTGGTGTGACAAATCCAATTTGTGTTATTATAGAAGATTCTACTTTGAGGAGGAAGCCCAGGGGACACAGGGCCTAAAGACGAGTTCCTGGGGATGTGAGAGAGCAGTTGCTGGTAAGGCTTACCCCCCACCAGCAGGGGGACCCCCACACCCCCAATCTTCCCCCTCTTCTCTGAGTCTCACAGAAGTTACTTTGTGTCTGGTGTAATTCTCCTGGGAGATACTGTTACCGGAACCAAGCTGCCTTAGCAGCTTGGGTGCCTGCAGGAGCGGTGGGGCCTCTTATCCCGATGCTCCGGAGTCAGTTATAGCAGTTGCTCCTGCCCAGTAACTGCCATTTTTTGTATGGACCAATCAGGTGCTAGGAGCTGATGGGTCGGTCCAATCAGCAACAGGATTGAACATGGTCCAATCAGACTTATGGATGGTGCTCTGGGAGAGGATATAAGCCAGGACTGGAGGGACCGGAAAAAAGTCAAGGAAGGGGCCTCCCTGGTGGCACAGCGGTTGAGCGCTGCGCTGCGGAGCTGTCAGCAGCGCGCGATGCGGGTTCGATGCCCAGCCCCGGGGGAATCCCACATGGCGCAGCAGACCTCTCCTGCCTCGCCCGCTGCTCCCCTCAGCAGTGTGTTTCTGATCTGCCTGTTCTGCTCCCCACTCTGTCTCTGGTGAGCCCTCTCGCCGCCCTGCGCCTCTAGCCTGTACCCCAGCTTGTATAAATAAATCTTAAAAAAAAAAATAGATCACTAACACATATTTAAAAAAAAAAAAAGTCAAGGAAGGAAAAGATTGGACCGAAGAGAGGAAAAGAAGGAGAGGAGGAAAAAAGGAGAAAAGATTGAACCGAGGAGAAAAAGATTGAACCGAACAGGAGAAGACACGACATGACCAGCCCCCAGGAGAAGAAAGACAACGGTTCCAGACTCCAAAGAGAGAAGAGAGAAGTCCGCTCCTGGCCTCTGCGAAGAGAAGAGAGAAGAAAAGAAGCCCCAGCAGCCGCCTCCGAGCAGGAAGAGAAGAAAGAAGAAAAGAAGCCCCAGCAGCCGCCCTCCGAGGAGGAAGAGAAGCCGAAGGACTCTGCAGACTGGGCCTCCGGGGCTGTCTCTGACGTAGCCTGAAAGGAGCCCCTGAGGCCCTGGGCCTGGTGTCTCAGAGGCCCGTTTGTGGGGTCACCCAGCACCTCCCAAGGAGCTGCCGTCCCCGCTGCGTTCTGGGTGAGGGGGCCGCCACCTGAGGCTGCAGTGAGCTCTCTGTTTCCCCCGTTTGTACAATAAACCCCATGTTTGCTGCTGTTGTTCCTGCAGCCTGAAGTCTCCTGCAATTGTGCACGCGGGTGAGAACCCACAGGCAGTGCCCTGTCCCCTCATCAGGCGCTGGCCTTTGTTGGATTTGGCCTTTTGGCCTTTTGGGGCATTTTGGTGGCTCTTGCCACAGAGCCTGGGCATTTGAGCCCCTTTCTGCCCGATTTCAGTTGACGATCACGAAGGGACTAGACACCCCTTCTGGCCGATTTCAATACCAGCTGACCCACTTAAAATCCAGTTAAAAACTTTCCAAACAGACATCTCTCTAGTTGACGTAAACATAGTGGATATGAAAATGGCGGCCTCTGATGTAGGATTTTGCAGTGGTAATAAGCTACTTCTGACTGAAAATACCAGCCATCGCTGTGTGCACTGTATCTCCGCCTTCAGGGCTAAATCTCAGACGACCATTTGTTTTGCTGTCATCGACCTTTCACCACAACCAGTTGACATTTTGCTGAGAGTTCTGGTCAGTAAAACCTTTGCTGTCAAACCCCCTTTTCTGTCAGGGTAACTCTAAGGAAGAGAATAAAGACACCTCTTCACTTGGCTCCCGAGCCCGCTTGGAAGAGCAGGGAACGGCCCTGTGCAGAGACTGATTCTGTTCCAACGTGAGCCTGCCTCGTGGAACCAGACACACAGCAGCAGCAAGACAAGGCCGAGGCCCCGCGAGGGGAGGAGGGTCGGGGCATAGTCCGCAAACACGACCCAGGTTCCCCAAGAATCTGGACTTCCGTGGCTGCTTTTACTTCCCCTGACTCCACCCTTCTGGGTGCTGGCAGTGGGGAGAGTGGGGAGGTTAGGGTGGGCTTGGAAAGAAGGCGACTGAGCCCCCTAAAGCAGGGACAGCGGCCTGCAGCTCAAAGCCTTCGACTACAAAAAACTCCTTTCCCAACTCTCCAACGTGCGATCTGGTTTGGGAAAGGACACAAGGACAGGTGTGTCCAAGGATACAGGCCTCGACGGGTAGGGTCGTTCTCGCCCCCCACCAGCTTTAGTCTGGGGTGCAGCAAAGCTCCAGCCGAAGCCTTGGAGCTTGCTCTGGCCAATGAAACAAGCGCCTAAGCCGACCAGCACCCCCAGCGCACAGCTGCGCAGCGGATGCAGCCAACAGATGTGGCCACGAGAGCAGGGCAGGGAAGCCTGGGCAGGTGAAGCAGCTGCCCACGGGATGCAGGTGGCCTGTTCCAAGGTCAAGCGACTTTTAAAGCAAAATCTAAATTTCCGGACTGAAAAAACCCTTAATTTCTGAACGTGAGGACTCTTCTGTTGCTTGTGCATCTCTCACACACGAAGGGAAATGAGCTCAGCGTGAGAACACTATTCATCACCCCTCACACCTGCGCACTTTCAGATGCTCCCCAAATCGGGTCGCTCTGATGACAAAGCATCCTTTCCCCACCGCGGTGAGGAGGATACCGCAGTTATGCTGCGGGTACAGAGTCCTGAAAAGCGAGCAGTTAGCGTATTTGTGAGAAGTCCAGTGACAAAGCCAAAGTGGCATTTCTGGGAAACAAATGAAAACTGCGGGTTTGGGCTGAAGGATCTCTGGCATTGGCTCACGAGCCTACCTTTATGCCGCGACGGACTTCCCACCCTCTCTCCCCAAGGAAAGGGTGCACCGAGTTAATTTCCAAGGCTGGAAATTTCAAAAACCTGAAACAAAGGTCCCACAATGGGAAAGTGTTCCCATGTGGAATTCGGCATTGCCAAGTCACCCCTACACTTTGCCGAGCAAGGTCAAAGGCTTGTTGTACAAGCTGCCCATAGGGAAGCCTGGAGACCCCGCACCCCAGGAGAACGCAGCCCCCCCCGCCCCCGCCACGCGGCGGATCTCGCTGCAAAGCCAGAACTGCAGCTCATGTTCCGGGCAAGGTGCTTTTCCCAGAACTGCCCGGCACGGGGGAGAGTCGGTTTCACAGGGTGCCTGGCACCGCTTTCTTTCCAAGGAAGCGCGCGCCTGGTTCCAGGAAGGTGACCTTGAAGGGCGCGGAGCTCGGGGGGCTCCAACCGCTTCACCTGCAGGTTCCTGCACACCCAGCCCCGCGAGGCCCCGCCCCCGAAGGCCACGCCCACTACAGGCCCCGCCCACACGCTCGGCCCCGCCCCCAGCTTGGCCGCGCAAGTGGGGGTCCCGGGCGCCCCCGCGGCCTGACCGGCCCCAGTGGACATGCTGAGCCCCCTCCCCCACGCCGGTCACCGCGGTGACGACCCCACGGGCTCGGCCCGCCCGCCCGAGAACGTTCCAGAACCCGGCCCGCTCTGGGCCGCCCGCGGCCTCCCGGAGGGTCTAGGCAGAGGCCGCGCAGGGTGGGCTTCCCGGGCCCTGCCCCTGGGGCCCCGCGACCCCGGCCCGCCCTGACGCCCCGCGACGCCCCGCGACCCCCCGCGACCCCGCCGCGAGCTAAACTTAGACACTGGCGCGCTCTCACGTGCACGCCGGGCGGGGCGGGGGCGCGCCCCGTGCGTCACGGCCCCGCCCCCCCGCCGCGGACGCGCTGACGTCGCCGCTTCCCCGAAGGATGACGTCAGCGGGCCGCGGGGAGGCCGCGCGCCGCCCGCCGAAGGTTCGCGGAGGTTCCGCGCCTTAAAGGGCCGCGGGCTCGGGTCGGGAGGCCGCCCCGCCGGCCCGCCGCGGGGTCGGCGCCCACCGTCTGTCGCTCCGTCCTGAGAACTGTCGACCTTTTAGATGGCGAGGACAAAAGGGGAGCGAGGGAACGTCGTGAGAGGCGCCCAACGCCTCCTCCTGGAAGCCCTCCTTGATTAGCATCTCATCGCTAATTCATGAAGTTTTCCACAGCCCTTGACTCCTTACGGCCTCTCCCCATGTGCTGGCGCCTCTGCTGAGAGAGAAAGGCTGTGGTTTGAATATTGCACCTTCACCTTGGCCCAGCTAGACCCACTGTTTTTGGCTGTGTCCAAATGCTGTCATTAGTCTATGACCTGAAACAAGTTACTTAACTCACTGGGTGTGAAATTCGTGATCTCCAAACCTTCCTCTTACACTAACGTTGCCTGTGGAAGCTTCTGGAGGCAGGAGCCTGTGGGTGACTTGATGGCTCGGCACTATCACAGCTTTCGGGGCTCACAGCTGGCTGAGGTTTACACCTGGCAGGTGTCTCCACCTCCTCCCTCCCCGCCTGGCTGAATCCTCATCAGTCCTCTCCGCCGTGGACGCTGTTGGCCCCGCTTTGCTGATGAGGAAGGAGTCAAGGCACAGCAAGGTTGAGTGTATTTCCCTCACTCACACAGCCCGCGAGTGGCAAGGGGGAGTCGTGCAGGCCAGCTAGACTGGCAGTCTGTGTATTTGGTGATGCCGGTGGGCTGGGAAGTCTGTCTCATTTGGGAGTGTCGAGGCCCCCAGAACCAGCTTTTTCCCTTTCGCTGCAAGCCCCCTGGACAGGTAACCCAGTGATGCCACAGGGCAGGAATGAAGCAAGAAGTGGCTAAGTCCGCTGCTTGCCCACAGAAGTAGTTATGGCTACCTTGACCCCCTTCCAGACAATAAAGAGTCTATGAAAGATGGGGTGACCGGCTTCCCACACACGCTGTACAAAACCTCACCACTCCTGCTATTCGGGGCTCAGGTTTTCGGGAGCTATCCCACTGGGCCCGCCGGTGCGACAAATCTCTCTCCACCTCCCTGAGTGCCGCCTGATAGAAACTGCCGTAACAAGAGAAGGGGTCTGGGCCTGGGCCCGGGTTGGGGTGATCACGCAGTGAGGAGGTGCTGAGGCTCAGTGCCCCCTGCACAGCAGGGCCGGGGAGGGAGCCCGCCTTGGGGTTGCTCCCTGCTGCCTCTCCTGGGTCCCACCTGCTTCCCCCAGGCCAGCTCTGTGTCCCTCCATCCTCATCATCCCCTCCCCACAGAGCGGCAAGATGTCCTACTGGAACAGCATGTTCATGCCAAAAGCAAATTGGAGGCAGCAAGAGCTTCTCGAAGTTTTGAGCAGAATTATCCCTGGAAATGGAGCCAAGTGGGCAAGCTGCTGTCACCCGCATCCTCTCAGATGGGCATCGGCCCCTGGCTGAGGTCACAGCCCACCCCCCAACCCCCCAGGCCGGACTGGCCAGGTCTGCCCGGAGCGCCTTCCTCCCTGGCTGGCGAAGACAGAGCCGACCCTTCCTCCCTGCACCTGCCCTCCAGCCCGCTGCGCTCTCTCCGCTGGGCCCCTCGCTGTCCACTCGCTGCTCTTCTCCTCTGCCGGGCGGGCGGGCGGGCGGGCGTTGCTCACCTGCCTGCCTCCTGCTGCATTCCCGGAGGAGGAGAGAGCCACAGGAGGCCTGGCTGGGGGCCTAGGCATCTCTGTCTGTCCTGGGGCCGGACACACGGACACGCAGGTGCCCCCGGCCACGAGGCCAGCCCCTGCCTACAGCCGAGGGGAACCAGGTGAGGTGACCTGCCGGAGTGACGTTGAGTCGATTGCCGTTTTTAAACTTTGGGTAACAGGGATCTTGTGTCACTTCAGCGTTTGACTTTTCGTCTCCCAGCCTCCACTCTCCCAGCACGGCCCGTCCGAGCAGCGCCATGAAATGTCAGTAAGAGCCATAAATGTCACTGGCCTCTAATGCGGAAGGATCGTGCTCTCCGGCTAAGCGCCCCGGCTCCGCCAGAAGCAGGGCTCCTGGGGCTGTTCCCAAGCGTGCCGGTGACTCACCAGGTGACACGAAGCAGAGCGGGGCGTGTGGGGAGAAGGGAGGACAGAGGCAGCCGACCGGGGGCAGGGGGGTCGGGCAGGCCTTGGCTGGCCCCAGCAGAATGGACACAATGCCGCGGTGGACCCACGATCGCTGGCCGGTGCCGACCTCTGGCAGCCACTCGCTCTTCCGCCCCCAGCGAGGCCCCAAGATGCGGGGGCTGGGGGCTGGGGCTCGCCCTCGAGCGCCCTTCTCATTGGCTGGGAAGCTCCTGGTGGTGGCCCACTCCGCGCCAGTACTGCCCTCCAGGAATTTATCTGCAGCTTCTCGTCTATTTATATTTCAGGCTGTACACCCTTCTCGGGCACCAAGTCGATTTGTCACGCATGTAAAGACACAGAAAGTGCTATCTGAGGGTTTGCAACAATAAAATAATAATGATAATAATTGGAAATTATAATGCCATGTTTCATATACTAAATATAAAGAAGATAATAAATTTGATAATAAACTCTGAGGGTCTCCCATGTTTATTTCCAGCCGCTCACCGTCTCCGCATGCCCGGGGTGAGGTGTGGTGACGCTTGCCTAAACACGGAGTCCCCTAAGCTTGCCAATGTGTAACAGGTGCTCAGAGCATACTCGGGTGGACAGATGGACAGATGGACGGACGGACAGATGGATGGATAGAATAAGAAAAAGAGGAGCCCCTGGTAAATGGTGTGACATATTAGGGATGTCTGTGCTGGGGCTGAGGAGAAGCATGAGCGAGTACTTGGTGTTGGGGGGTCTGCTGAGGGGGTTCGGTGTGTGTGGCAGCTGCTGCGCATGTGTGGTGCTCTGACCAGCCTGTCCTGGTGAATAGCCAGGTCCCAGGTGGCGGAAGTGCTGCATGGACAAGGGATGCCAGAGGCCACCCCAACAGGTGACTGACTGAGCAGCAGGTTGGGGCCCAGAAGGGGAGCCCAGGCTCGGAACCACCTGTCTTTTCATCAGGAACCACACCAGAATGAGGTTCTAAAAGCCAGCAGGTTTCACCAGTGAATGAATAAATCACCTTGGTCCACCCACACCAGGGAATATTACTCAGCACTGAAAAGAAACGATCTCTCAAGCTATGAAAAGCCACGATGCAGCCATCTTAACGGCCTATTACCAAGTAAAAGTAGCCAAGCTGAAAAGGTGATTTCTGGGCCATTCCAACCAGACGACATTCTGGAAAAGGCAAAACTATGGAAACAGTAAAAAGATGTGGGTTGTGGGTATGGGAGGCGGGGGGCGGAGGAGGGAGGACTAAATGGAGCACGGAGGGTTTTTAGGGGAGCGAAACTAATCTGTGGGATACTGTAATGCTGGAGACATGCCATCATACCTTTGTCCAAGCCCACAGAACATACCGCACCGAGAGTGAACCCCAGTGCCAACTGTGGTCTCTGGGTGATGATGACGTGTCAGTGTTGGCCCTCAGATTTGACACCTGTTGTTATGTCAGATGGGGGACAGTGGGCGATGGGAAATCTCTGTCTTCTGTGCTTTTTCTGTAAGTTTGCGGGAACCCATGACTGCCCCACAAACTAAAGTCTATTTTTAAAACACGCAGGCCAGGCCCCGGCTCTGTCTGGAGAGGAGACTCTGGCCCCCTGGAGTCGGGGGGCAGGGCTGGGATCGGCCCTCTCCCCCAGTAGCTGGCAGCCACTTGCCCCTCTGGTCTCGGGTCCCCTACCCCACAGGATGCAGCGCCTCCCTCAGGGCACTTTTAGAAAGAAAGGAAAAACTGTGTGAAGAGCCCACCCCAGGTCCGGGGGTGGAAGGTCCCCCCAGCCCCCAGAGTCCGTGGTAGTTCAGCATCTGGAGGCGTCTACTCAGGCAGCTGGACCGCTGCTGTCTCGGGTGGAAGGACGGGAACCTTCCATCAGAGCAGCATGGCTGTGGGGGAGGTCAAGTGTGGCCTCGCCTGCTGGCCCTGGGTCAGACGCGGACATGAGCCGGAAGGCCGTGCGGAGCCCCTCGCTCAGCCACCCCCCCGAAAGGTCAGGATGAGGGAAGCCTGCATATTTAGGTGGTGGCTCGCGGGGAAGCCACGATGGGTTAGTCACCTATGACATGACATCATATTGCCACTCAATATAGTAACAGCTGTTGGTTGCCTTGGGGCAGGGGCGGGGTGAGCCGACCTTTCCTGGAGCATAAATGGGATGGGACCAGAGGGGGAGACCCCAGAGAACTCCTCTCTCTCTAGGACTGGCCACAGTTTCCTAAGGCTCTCAGCTCCTCACCCCAAACTGTGAGTCCTGACTTTTCCTTGTTCGGGGTGCCAAGCAGGAGGAATGTGTTGGGAGAAAGATGTCTGGTTGATCAGGAACACCCACCCCCCATGGCGCACAGACAGAATGACCGTGGCCAAGGTCAGCACCACCCTGACCGGTGCTAGAAAGTGCGATGTTGGCGGCATCAGCTATAGGAAGCCTGAGGGGCACCCAAAGACGTGGTTGGGGGAGGGTGACTGAAAAGTTGGGGTGTTGCAGAATCTGTTACCTAATTAGGGGGGCCAGATCAGCATCCCAGGGGGCAGTGACCTCTCAGCCAGGGGAAGCCATGGTGTGAGAGGGGGAGGGGCCGGGGGCTGGGGACTTGAACAGCCGCTTCTGCCGCTTCTGCAGACGTGTGACCTTGGGCAAGTCACTGCACCTCTTTCGAGTTTTGGTTATTCGTCCTGTTTGTAAAAATAGAGCTCTTGGGCCCCATCCAGCCCTGACTGGCAGCTCCAGCCCCCCGGCTGAGGCTTCTCTGTTGTGTTGTTGGTAGAGCCAAGCCAGGGACCGGGGGTCGCCTCTGAGACCCTGCTCCAGGACGCCCTCCTCTGAACCCGGGGCTCCCCACTGCGGGTTACAGTGGGGGCTGGGGGAGACCAGGAGGTTGAGCCTTTGGGAGGCGCGATGGAGATGTGTTTAGCTGATGGGAAGGCAGATGCGGCGGAGGAGGGGGGATTGATGGGGCTCCCGGCAGGTTCTACTCCGAGGCTGGGAGCCTCGGAGGGGCAGCGGTCAGCCGCCCCGGGGAGCCGGTCCCGCACTGTTCCCCTTCACTTCCCCGCAGCCCAGGGCGGGGAAACCATCGCGGACTGTAAATGATGCTGAAAAGAGGCAGGAGGTTCATGCTGCCTCCCCCTCCCCCACAGGCGGCCCAGCGCCAAAGCGCAGAGGGGCGCTGGCGAGGCCAGGAACCTGGCGCTGGGAGGGTCCCCCGCCCTCACGACGCCCCGTGGGGTGGGGGTGGGGGGTCGGCCTGCGACGTGCCCCCGGGGCGCTGGCATCCTTCTCCAGGCGTGGAAACGCTCCCGGAGCCCTGGGGCCCCAGGCCGGGAGCGGGGCGGCTCAGCGGCGGGGAAACCCCGGGTCCTCTAGCTCAGCCCTCGGGCGAGGCTTTCCCGGATGGCTGGATCCCGGCGAGCGCTTTACCCGGCACTGCCTCCCCGGTGCGGGGCGACACCCCCCGAGCCTGGGGCCGCGGCGAGCCAGAAGCCCTGCGCCCTTCCCGCCGCGGGAGCCCCTCCCGGCTCTCCGGAGTCTGCACCCCGGCTGGGGCGCGGGGCGGCTGGCAGGGGCGCAGCGCCAGGGGCGCGCGGGCGTGCCGCTGACTCATCTGACATTCACGTTGCTCTGTTTCGGGAGTTAAAGTGATTTTCAAAACATGAGTAATGCGCGTTAAAGGGCGTGTCCAGGGCCAGCGGGCAGCGGGGCGCAGGCAGTGGCCGCCGTGGCCGCGCGGGGGCGCGGGCGCCGGGAGCCGCGCAGGGACAGCGCCTCTGGGCGCCTCTCTGGACAGCACCCAGTGAGCGCCTCGCGGGCAGGTGCGCCGGGAGCGCCCGGGCAGATCCAGCTCCGGCGCGGTTCTCTGAACACCGCTGTCTCCTCGCTTTACCGAAAGCTCTTTTTCCATAGTCTGCGGAGAGCAGCGCTGGGGGGAAATGGGCAGAGAGACTTTGGCCAAGTGCGTGTCAAAGCCAGGGGAGGCCAGTCGCGATCACCCCAGCGTTCCTGTAGGGCAGTAGGAAGAAATGGGGCGCTGCTTCTAAGAGAGAAACAGAGTCACAAATCATTTCCCCAACTTTAAAGATGGGGAGCAGAAGCTCTGGGGGGGGGTATGAACGTCCCCTTAAAGCCCCATTGTGGGGCTGGTAAGAGAAATGTTTGCAAGCCCCCAGCACAGCCAGCCGAGTATCCCGGAGAAGGGGGCTCCGGTTCTGCTCCAGGCAGCGCTCCCTGACCCCACCTCCCCCTGGCCTTCCTCACGTGGGAATATTCATAATGCTTGCCCCAGGCACCCGGAGGAAGAGCTGTGAGCCCCAGAAGCCGCCTGTACCTCACGGGCTAACTTGGAGTCTGCAGTAGTCAGTGCCCAGAAAATATGCCCCAAATTGAAGGAGACCAGAGCTCGAAACGCTGAGTTTGGTGCTCATCTTGCTGTGAGTTCTGGCTGTTCAGGGCTGGGGGCCGGCCCCCCACGGCACTAGAGCCACCCAGGAAAAATCCCTGCCCATTTTCTGGGGGATGAAAAGCAGGTGAAAGAGCACTCAGCTCAGAAGCAACTTTAGAGAAGTTTCACTGATAAACAGGAGAGTCATTCTACACGCGCCTGAGTTGGCGGTGAACCAGCCTTCCGGGCTCGTTCCCTGCTGCCAGGACCGGGGCTCTGCACCCCCCACCCCGCCCCCTTGCACACGGCAGGTGCAATTATACCAAGTGCACCGTGCCTGGGGACTGAGACGCGGGGGGGGGGGGGGACACACGTCGTGCGACTGGGTAATCCTCGAAAGACAAGAGTTCCACTCTCAAATATACATTTAAAAATATAAAAAAGGAGAAATTACAGAAAATACATCCTGCGCTTTTTTTTTTTTAATGGACAAAACATCCCCGTGGTTTCATAGGCAAAGCGTATTTTACAGCAAAGTCTGATGCTGATAAGAACTCCCAGCACGGTCCTAGCTCTCCACGCAGCTTCCATTCTCTGCAACAGACCAGCCTTCCCCGTTCCCTCCGTTCCTGCCTGGCCGCCTCTATCCTGCCTTTTCCCTCTCCCCTCCAATTCGGCTTAACGCCTTCCTCTCTTTGCTGTACCACCTTGTCTTCTTCCCCAGACATCCCTTCTCCCCCAGGAACCTTCCCAGAGCATCTCGCTAGGGCTTCTCACCTGGTGAGTGGTCAATAAAGTTGTTTTTTTTTTTTAAATAGAAAATGTCCTGAACTACTTACAAGCTCACTTATAAATAGACTGTCCATCCACAAGTAGTTTATCTTTAAGCTGCCGAGCTTGATCACAAAAATATTCCCCCCTTTGAAGAGTGTCCTTGGGGAAGCAACAGAAATGAACTTTATTGGATCCCTTCTCTTGAATGTCCTGCATTTACATCATTGGGGGAAAGGGGGCTCCCAGGAAAAGACACACACTGAGAACCTTCACCTCCTCTTGACCCAGAAGTCCAGGGGTCTACCTGCTTTCTACCCTGCCACCTGCCAATATTAGCATTAGGCGCCTTCAAGAAGTAATATAATTCAGTACATCCGTGGCTGATTAATGCAAAGCCAGGCTGACGCCGGAAGCCCTGGGGGGAGGTGGGGGGCCTTTCTGAGCTTCTGAGCTACCCGTCTCTCTTCAGATCTCCAGGTCTCATCTCTGTCTATCTCTCTGCTTGTGAGGGGCAGCCCTGACTTCACACCCTCTCTCCTTCCTGCACGTCCCCCAGTACTTGTGAGCCCAGAAACTTGAATTTGGGTTTGGATGACACCGTTGCTGTTCCCTAAAACATCTCCAGTCAATCCTTGCTTTTTTATTTATTTATTTTATATTTACTTAATATATTTTGATTTTATCTTACTTATTTTCTAAAGATGCATGATTATTTTTAATTTAAATGAATTAAATTTCATTTCAATGAATAGTAACAGTGTTCACTGAACAGTGTTATTTAGTAGCAGGTTGCTGAACATTTGAGATGCAAATGTCACAATATTCCGAGATAAACTTCGGTTCTTTAGAACCCTCTAGAATAAACTCTAGTTTAGAATTATTATTATTAGTTATAATAATATAAATTATTAGCTATAATAATATAAATTGTAAAGTATAAAATATAAATTAGAATTATTAGTTAGAATAAACTCATTCTCATTTCCCCCTAGTTTCCTTTCCTTTATTTCTTCCCCCTTCCTTCCTTCCTTCCCTCTGTCCTGCCTCCATCTCCCCTCCCCTTCCTTCCTTCTTTCTTTGTTGTGTTTTGCATGTGTGTTGCCTTTGGTGGATGTCTTTCTAAAAAGAAGGTCTGGAAGGGCTTAAGACAAACTGATGTATGTGCCCCCCATGAGACGTAGACTTTTCATCATTTGCTTTTTGTGACTGTTTCCAAATTTTAATCATGTGCACTTACACTTTTTCCCAATTAAAAATATAATCAAGCAAAACAGCGTTTGCATCCTCCCTGGTTTCATTTTCAAAAAGTTTCCCCCCTGAATTTAATGCCAGGCTGTTTCCTTCTCACAGAATTGAGAGACAGGAACAGCTTCTGGGGAAAGGGGGGGAAAAGCAGAACAGAGGAAGGAGACAGGCACAAAAAGCCGTGGGTCCACAGCAGGGGATGGTCGCCTCAGTCTCAAGGAACTTCTGGCCTTTTTTGCTTTTCTGAAACTCAAAATGTAAATGTCTTCCCACATCATGAAGTTTTCTTCTGCAACATCGTTTTGCATGGTCAGGAGCCCCGATGGTATTTAACATCATTTATTTAAATACTACTTCCTGTTAAGCAGTTGGGTCATCTCTGTTTTGTCAGAATTACAGAAAGTGCCCCAGGAAACGTTCTTGCAGCTCAGCTATGGGGCACAGACTTTCTCACTGACTTTTGCAATGTCTTCTCCAAGACGACAAATTCTTTTCTGAAAGGAAAATCAACCCAAGTCTACGAATCCTGGGGACAGGGAGAGATACGGCTCCCGGTGTACTTTCGGTTTGAATTTCTGTAAACATGAAAAAACATTCCCTGTATTTATAAACACGCTTTATTTTCTATTTATGAATTTTCTGTTCAGGGCTTTTGCCCACATTACTGTTGGTATCTCGATTTACAAAGATTCAGAATGGTTAACACATCTATCAACACCTTATCTAAGGCTTTTTGAAGCAGCAATCGGTCCCTTAGCTAATGTTTTTGGAGGAGCAACTGTCCTCAGACTTGATATCTGCGTCTTGTGTTGTTAGGACTTTGGACACTGAGACCTTCAGATTTAAAGCAATTGAGTCTATCAAATGTTCCTTTCTGGAGAATGGCCTTTTCCATATAGACTTCTGAAAATTCTCTCATATTTTGTTGAATGAAAGACCTTTGAAAGATGAAATTGCATATTTACAGTGAAATGCACAAATCTGGAGTGGGACATGCCATCACCCAGCAGGATATTGCAATTCAAGGGCAATAGCTGTCTTTCTAGGGTGCTGCATTCACTTACACAGGCATGTATGAAAACCATGTGATTGTACACTTCAAATGGGTGAATTTTATGGCCTAGGTATATATCAAAATAGGGCTGTTAAGCATACACGTACACAGTGTATAGAGATTAACATCATCCAGAAACTTCCCTGGACTCCTTTCCCTGTAAATCCGCGGTCCATGCCACCCCAGAAGTAAGCAGTTTTTATTTTTTTCATCATAAATTAGATTTGCCAGTTTAAGACCTTTACATAAATGAAATCATAGAGCGTGAACTCTTTTGTATACACTTTCTTTCCCTCAACATGATGTTTTAAGAATTTATCTGTGTGGATGCACTTTGGGGGTTTGCTTTGTTGCTCAGTGGGGTCTTTATGTGTCTAGATTACAATTGGTTTACTTGGTCTTTGATGGACACCCGGGTGATGGCTGCTTTGGGGCAACTGCGAACATTCTTCTTAAGCATGTGTTTTCATTTCTGTTGGAGTAGCAGTGGAATTGCTGGGTCATAGAATAGAAGTCTTGTTTCCTTTTATTAGAAACTGCCAGACTTTGCTCCATGATTTTACCACCAACGTGGTATGAGAGTTCCAGTTGCTCCATGTCCTCACCAACACTTGATGCTGTCAGTCTTTTATTTTAGCCATAGGTTGGGTTTACAGTGGTAGATAACTGTAGCTTTAATTTGCATTTTCTTAATGACTAAACTTACTGAACATTTTTTCATGTGTTTCTAACTATTTTAGTTTTATTTTAATATTTTGGTATTTTATACCTAATCACATGTTTTATCCATCTAGGGTTATTTTGCTCATGATTCAAGACAAATCTCTAAAATTATATTTACTTTTCTAAATAATTAACCCAGCATAATTTATTAATAATTCTATTCCCACTGATTTATGATGATTTCTCTGTCATCGATTAAGTTCTTCTGTTTAGTGTGATTTCACAATATCTATTTGTACATGGTTTCTTTCAGTTCCACACTGTTTAATGATACTTGCTTTTTAAAATGACTTAATTCCTGGCAGGGCTGATGGCTCATCATTCCGTTCCATGACCAATATTTTCTCTGTTGTTCATACCTCATTGTCCTTTCATTAGAAAGATAATGTCAAATTCTGAAAAGAATCATTTTGAGATTTTTATTGAGAGTATTTTACTGAAAGTATCCTGAGCCTACTAGCGACTCTGAAAAATACTGATATCATCACCACAGAACTTAATCTTCAAATTTTGTTCTATATTCCTCAGTAACATTTTACGGTTTTTATTATCAGGATCCTGCACATTTTCATTAAAGCTCTTCAAAGGTATTAAGGGAAGTTTTCAATTGTTAATTTTTGCCATTTAAGTTGATTTTTCTTTTCTTTGTATTTATTTCCTAACTGGGTAGTATTTCTATATAGAACAGTTACTGACTTTTGTATCTTCTTTGTATGTTTAGCAGTTTCCTGGAACTTTGTATTAATTCTAATTTTTAATTCAATAATAATTGAATTATTCTTTTGGGTTTCTAGGAGTATAATTATATCATCTACAAATAATTATAAATCTCTCCCTTCAAATATTTATGCATCTTATTTTATATGCACCCTATTTGGTTGATCAGAACTCTCAGATCAAAATTAAACAAAAATGAAAATAAATTATGTCCCTGTTTTGGTCCTGGTTTTATAATACTGCCTTAGTATTTCATTTTTAAGGATACCGGTGACTGACATAAATGCTTTAGTTATGTTAAGAGGAGTTCTTAAATTTTTAATCCTTTCTTAATAAGAGCTGTTAAATTTCAATGTCTTTTCTGTATTTATTGAGACTCATCTAGATTTTCTTTCTTAGTGGTGGGTGTGACATATTATACTATACAATTTCGAATATTAAAACAAAATCCTTTCATTCTAAGTTATATCATACTGAGGTTATTCTTTAGATGCTCTGTCATCTGTGCTTGGATTTTGTTACCAATGTCTATAAATTAGTTTTATTTTCTCTCTTCTTTGGGGGAGCTGTCTTTGTCAAGTTTTGACATCAGAATTGTCTCTGTAAAATAAATTATATACCAGTTCCACATTTTTCAAGGTTTTGAAGTAATTATTGAAGCATAATAATTACCTATTTCTTACGAAGTGAAAGGTTTTTCTTTATTAAGATTTCTAGGCCTAGATAATTTTTTCAGAAGGGAGATTCCCCTTTTCTCTTTCTAGTTTCTTCAGCTATAATTACTTTGTTTAGATTTTATACTTCTGATTGTGGTAATGTATATATTTGCAGAAGACTATCCATTTCACCTAGGTTTTCAAAATTATAACTTGAAATTTTGCAAAGTATTGTCTCTCCTTCTTATCAGATATTGGAGCCCCTTTCTATTTCTACTTCTATTGTCTACAGAGGTTTTGCTATTTCTTTCTAAAGGTTTATCTATTTTATTTTCTTTAAAGAAGTGCTTCAATTCTATAAGCCTCCCTGTATTCTAATTCACTTAGTTTTGCTTTTGCCTTTAATCCTTTCTCTTATTTCTGAGAGATTTTATTGTTGTTGTTTTTATAAATCTGTGGGTTGAATACTTTCATTTTCCCTCTCCTGGGAAATGAAAAAAGACTGTACTTTCACCTTTCAATATACTTTGAGGATATTTCATAACTTTTGATAGTGTGTTCTTATTTCAATTATCTTCTAACTGCTGTGTTCTTATACTTTAATTTTTGTTTTGTTAATTCTTGTTCTGCTGTTAATTATTATTTTGTTTTCATTTCTGTCATGAACAGTTTTATTGCCCTGAGATCAAAGAATTAAGCTTGTATAATTTCTGCTTCTGAAAATACTTCCTAGTTTTAGTATAAGCATTGCCACTATCCTCTCCTTTTCTACACTTTCCATTTTGTTTACCACGTTTTTTTTTGGTTGTTGTTCATACGTTGTTTTTCTTAATATCATCAGTTATAGCCCTCGTATTTGTTTGTATGTTTGTACTTTATATAAGATATCTTTTCCCACTTGGCAATTAGTATATTTTCTTTTAAAAGCTGCCAACTTTTGCTTTTCACATGGAGGTCTCTAATCTTTCCAGCTGGTATAAATAGGAATCTAATTTCTCTTTTCTCCCACGTGGAGAACAAGCTGTCCCAGCCCCACCCCACCATCTCCCCCTGACTCTGTGATGCTTCCTTGGTTGTGGATAGTTTCCTCATACATATAGCTTATCTCTGAACTCCTGTTCTGTTCCATTCACCTGGCTGTCTATGCCCTGTGCTCCCTCCGTCTTTTTAATATCTCAGTATCTAATAAGACAAATCTCATTACCCTCTCCTTCAAAATTGTCTTGGCTGCTCTTGGTTCTTTCCCATGAATTTAGAATTAGTTTATGAAGACTCACATGCTTATCATATGATGTGCACAGGGGATTTCAAAAATTTAAACTGCATCAAAGCACAGGGAGATAATTGACATTTTTTAATGTTTCTGAGCATCTAATCAGTGAACAAGGTGTTTCTCTTAGTGGATTTGGGGCTTCATATCATTCAGTAACACTTTCACGGTGTCTCCATGGGGGACTTGCATCTCTTAACAAATTTATCACTAGGTGCTTCTGCTACTATTATGAATAAAATTATTTTCTATTACATTCTCTAGTTAGTTATTACTGTTAGGAGTGACGTAGACTTCTGTGTGTGTGTGTGGCTGGGAGTGGGGTTGGGGTGGGATGTTTTTAGCATCCTAGCTGAATACTTTTTAGCTTTGTGAGTTTCTCTGTGAATTTTCTGGAATTCTTCATGTAGGCAATTACATTTTCTGCAAATAAGAACAGTCTTCTTACTCTTTCCAGTTTCTCTTTCCTTTCTTCTCTATTGCTTCGGTTAAGAACTTCAGTCCAGTGCTGAGTAACTTGTAACTGGTATCCTCCTGTCAATCTTGACTAATGGAAATACCTCTAAATGTCACCGGTTACTGTGACATTGGCTCGTAGAGCTTTGATATATGACCTTCATCCGTGAAGAAAGTTGCCTTCTCTACCTAGTCTGCAAAGATTTGTTTTGACTATGAATAGATTCTACATTCTATCAAGTGTCTTTTCTGCACTTATCAAGGCAATACTAAAGAGATTTCTTAAAGAAAAAAGCTTTTTCTTTTAATGTTAAATTTAATAGGCTTTCTAATCTTGCATTATACCTTACATTATTTTGACTAAATTCTATTTGTGATATTGTCTTTGAGATTGTGTGTCTATATGAAAATGAGATTAAGTTATAATTTTTTTTACTTGTATTGTTTTTGCTTGGTTTTAATATCTGAAAAAAAATAAGTCGGGTAATCTTTTTTTTTCCCTATTCTCAGAAAATTGTTTTGTTTTGTTTTGTTTTTTAGAATAAGCTTATCTATTTTTTTAAGCACTGATAATAGCATTCGGGTCTGGTATCTTTGGGGTAGGGAGACATGATTAACAACTTCTTGTTTAAGGTTTTATTCTGATTTGAATAAATTATGAAAAATATTTTTCTTACAAAATTATCATTTCCTCTAAGTTTCCATATTCATTGGTGTGAAGTTGTCAATGGTATCCTTTTACATATTTTTATATCTCCATTGTGTCTATTTCTAATCTCTTTATTCCTAGTTTGTGGTTTATGTTTTTTATTATTATTATTTTTAATCAGTTTTGCTCAGGGCTTCTCCATTTCTGTAGTTGTTTCCAAAAACACCACTTTTAATTTTATTTATCATCCCTGAAGACCATTCCCTTAATTTTTTATCTTACATTTATTCTTTTCTTATTTCTAGTTTAGATTTCTCATTGCCTGGCTCTATAAGTCAGTCTATTTATTGTTCCTTCTTGTTTGTTTTTTCTTGTAGTTTTACTGGACATATTTCATCGTTCTCTCGACCACAATAGGGCTCCAGCATTTTCAGGAACCTGTGGAGCTCTGGCCCCAATTTCTTATTTCAGTTCCAGAGATGCAGCTCCACCCTTTAATAGAAAAAAGTTACTTTTTTTACAACCAATGATGAACTACAGTTACCAAAATAAAATATCCATTAGTGGCTCTCCTGGTGACAGTGTGTGGCTGTCAGCGCTCTGTCTGTGATGTCCGAGGTGCGCGTGAGGGCACACAACTCCAGATCGGCCATCGCTGTCCCTCGGCACCATGTCCACGACGCCCTCACTGTCTTCTAGAACCCACTGCTGTCTGCCAGAGGCTGCTGTCCACCTAATTTTCGTTCCGTTGTAGGTGACCTGTCTTTTAACGCCTCTAACCTCCATGAGGGCTTTATCCTCAACGCAGCCACGATGCTGCCGCCTGTCCAACGGCAGGTTCGTGCTGGCGCTCAAGGCAGCCTTGAGGTGAGGTGCTCGGCTCGGAAAAGGGGTGCACAGTGCGCTCTCTCAGCACTGCTGCGCCATCAGCCGCCTATCTCCGCTCTCCCAGGGGTTCCCACGTCTCTCGATACTTTCCCTGCGGCCTGAGCCCTTCTGCCCACATCACTGCCGCGCCCCTCGACTCTGAGAGGCCCGAAAATTTTCCCAGGTAGCGCGCTCTTCGTGTCAGTGATGACATCATTCGGTTCTGAGAATTTTTTCCTGCCTCTGTTGTGCTGCTAAGGTTAGGTTTGGCCTGCAGTAGACTTTATACACCATTGTCTTTTATTTCCTGAAACCCCCATAAAAGTCTGTGATAGAACCGGCACCGACAGCGCAGCGCCCCTGACTTGACCGCTCCTTTGGAGCGTGCATTTTGGAGGCAGACGCTACTGATCCTTCGGAGATACATACTATACTATATATGCTTACATATATACACACTACAACAGTGTGCACATAATAGGGTAATATATGATATAGGCACTACAATGGTGAATATATACTAGTATGACCTATACTATAATAGAGCATATATATGCACTAGTACATACATAATATGTACTATAACTATATATACTAGTATATATACTAGTAGTATACATACTATATAGTAGTATAGTATATATACTATATAGTTATAGTATACTAGCAGATATACTAGCATAATATATAATATGAACACTGTAACAGTACATATATAATACCACTATCATATATAACAGTGTACATGTATTGCATTAGCATAATATATAATATATGCTATAACTATATATTAGTATAAAATTTCATATATACTATAGAGTGCATGTATGTGTATATATAATATATACCATAACAGTGTATATATACTAGTATAATATGCTATAACAACATGTATACACTAGTATAATATCTCTATAACTATATATGTGTATATATAATATATACCATAACAGTGTATACACTATTATAATATCTATATAACAGTATATATGTATGCACTTGTATATACAAAATTTACTATAACAATGCATATATTCTAGTTTAATGTCTATACTATAATATTGTATGTCATATACTAGTATTATATACATAACAGAATATACATGCTAATATAATATATATTATAATAGCACATATATATGCTAGTATATAGGATATACACTAGTATATACACTAGTATAATATTTAATATAATTATACACCAGTATAATATGTAATATATTTGTAAACACACATATGTATAAACTAACATGTAATATGTGATGACAGCATATATATGCTAATATGGTATACTATATAAGCTATAATACTGCATGTGTATAAACTAATATAACATATAACATACATACTATACTGTACATATATCATTATATATTATATTATATATTATAATATCTATTATATTGCATGATATCATATGTAATATATGATAATGATATATACATCGGTATTGTGTATAATAGATGCTACACTAGCGTGTGTGTGCACCAGTAGACTATAGACCGTATGTCAGCATGATACATGTAATACATGACATACTAGCGTGCGTGTACGTTCCGCAGTGTGTGTCCCGGCTGACAGCCGCGGCCCTGGCGGGTGTCTGGCAATAGTGAGTGTTCAGGAGGCTTTTGGTGAGTGGAGACCGAAGGCCTTCCCGAGCCTGCGTTTGCTGCTGGCAGACACCCTGCTCACAATGACCTTGGAGGAAATGCCCAAGAACGCCCTTTGTTGGTGGTCTCACGGGCCCCCTGCCCGGAGCTGCCCCCTCCGTGCGCGTGAGCCCCTGCACACCAGGCGCGCGGGAACAGCCCGTGGACTGACCCAACCACTCTCGCAGGCGCCTTTGACCTTGACGGAGGCAAAAAGTAACCAGTCACGACCAACATTTAGCCCTAAAAAGTGACTTTTGCTCAAGCCAGTGCCCGGGTCTTAGGAAGTCCTAAGGCAGCGGCTGAAGAGCTGGTTCCCAGATCCTCCCAGAGGCTGCGGGCAGAGGCTTCGCCCCTGCAGGGAGCCCAGGGGCCCTGCCAGCATCTCTGGGAAGCTTCTGCCTCTGACACAGCCTTGTTCTTTGCCCTCGGGGTGGGTGGGTGAGTGGGAGAAGTAGGTTCTGTTTTAGAAAAGACATGAGTCTGGAAGTTAAAAACAACAGAAGCTAAAAACTGAGCAACATGCTGTATTGAAAAGTTTGTGCTGGGCAGCATCTTATGCTAATTGTGTAATCAAATGAGGCATTATCGGCGTGCAATAAACGCTTGGGGGGGGCCTCCCTGGTGGCGCAGCGGTCAAGCACTGCGCTGTGGAGCTGTGGCCGCTAGCAGCGGCGACGCGAGTTCGACGCCCAGCCCAGGAGATTCCACATGGCGCGGCAGACCTCTCCTTCCTTGCCCGCTGCTTCCTCTCAGCAGTGTATTTCCGTTGATCTACCTGTTCTGTTCCCCACTCTGTCTCTGGTGAACTCTCCCACCTCCCCACGTTCTGGCCTGTACCCCAGCTTGCATGCATTAAAAAAAAAAAAATGTGGCTTGGAGAGAAAACACCATTTAAAAACAACAACAACAAAAAAACCGCTTGGGGGACTGCATGACTAAAGCAAGCACGTACCCAGGAGCTTGAAATGGATTTTTGAGAGCTGGACAGAGACCTGAAGTGCTGCTCTACTCTGTTGTTTCCAGAGGAAACACGGTTTGTGTTCCGAGCAGTGGCTAGGACCAGGCCTCTGCAGGCTCGGGGAGCTGCATGGGAGCGGGCCCTCCGGTGCCACATCTCTGGCCCAGCCCCCTGGCCAGCCCGACTCCCCGCCTCAGCGGCACCGCCCCGGACCCTCGCTGGGCCCAGGGAGGCAGCCCCGGGCAAGGGGCGAGCATCACTAACAGGGGACACCCCAGAAAGCAAGTCACAGCGGAGGACAACGGCAAATGCTCGAGGAAATCGTTGAATGGCAGCCTCAGGCAAAGTGGGGCCCCAGCCATTCATTCATTCATTCATTCACTCATTCATTCATTCACTCACTCACTTGTTCAATAACACCGGTGTAATCTCCACTCTCTGCCCCGCCCAAGCCCCTCAAAACATAATGCTGAGGGGATTTTTAAAATTCGGAACTGGACCGAAGGCGAGATAACAGCAGGGAGGTCAGCAGGGCTGTGGAGATGCAAAGTGGGTGGTGGGATTTAGCAGAACAGACGCGGGTCCAGAGTGGGCCTGTAGAGGTTGGGGACTGGGCGCCTGTCCACACACCCCTGCCCGGCTCAGCATCTGGGCGCCAGCAACTGCGGGAGGGGGACAAGGGACAGCGCCTACGGAGCTGGAGCTGGAGGGGTACCCCCAAGCGGGTCCCCAACCCACTCCTGCAGGCAGGCAGCCGTTCCGCCTGCACCCTATACGGAGACCCACCCTCCACACAGAGCCCACCTCCTAAGAGCCCTGCCCCCAGAGAGCCCCACCCCAAAGAGCCCCGCC